>JAHWFO010072354.1:0-27282 GCA_023313115.1 Rhysida immarginata
AGAAACTGACACAGGTGTGAGAAACATATATGGGTGGAGAGTGAAATCATTACAACCAAGTAAATACATAAGAGAATGTTATAAATACATTATTAATATATAAACTGATGAGTCTAATTGTTAATCAATCAATAATAAGGCATGTTAGCAAATCAATCGACAACTGATTAAATATGTAATTATGAATTGATTTAACGATATATATGTGCCCCTTATAAATAATTGTCACACAGTAGGAAAGAAAAGTATAAACAAAGGTAAGAAATGAGAAACAAGATGGGAGGCCAAGGCCACAGTTCATGTATAAATTGCTCACTTTTTAAATCTTGTAACTTTTACTTGAACATTTGAAACCGACACACACACATTAATCAAATAATGAAAAATAAACTAAAATTCAAGTTTGTAGCAAACTTGAACCCGAATAACGCTAGTGCAATAAGGAACATTTCAATGTAAGTGGATCTCAATTTTTTATTTGGATTTTCTAAAATTAAGGATAGAAAATGATCGAAAAAGAAAAATGATGATGAGTTATTCTATGTTAGATAGCCAAGACGATTCTCCAGTGTAACGTCACGCCTAGCGGTGAATTGAGGCGAAGCTCAAAACAAAATGAGTTTTGAAAACTGATGTTTGAAAAATTATATTTAAAAAACTACTTAAGTTATAAAAATTTTACAAGTTGAATTAGAGTTAGTTGATGGTCCTTTATGTTATAAAACAATAAAATTGATAGGTGATTTTTGGTGTCAGTTGCCCTTTAATATGAAACATATCTCTGGTCATATTCATCATAGGGAATTGTTGTACATGTCAAACTGAAGCTAAGATGAATCACTTTTTTCTGTAATTTACTTTATGGAGTTAAAAATAAAATATGAGGCAGGAAATGCATTTTAATTTTATAAAATTATATAGTGTCCAAAAAGTCTGGTAACATGGCAGATATCTCAAAGCTGCCAGGTAGGCGAGATCTGATGAGTGTGGTTTATAGCTAATAGTGGGGGTGGGGAATTCATTGCCGCACTCAAATTTGACTTTGACCCCCAAATTTAACTTCATCCATTCGCTAACTCGAAAACTAGTAAAGATAGAGAAAAATTTCCAATTGCTACTTTGTAGAGCAACGCCACATTAGCCTAAAAACAATTTTTAATCACACCCTTCCCCTTGAAAAATTTTGAGAAAATGGGCGAGAAAGAGTCACGCAAGATCAGTTGACTGTTCAACACTTGAATTGCAGTGAAGCACACCGTTGGGAATTTTCTTTTCTTAAGAAATTCCGAGAAACTGGGACTGTGGTTGACAAGGCACAGAGTGGCCATCCAATAAGTGCTACTTACAAGAGAACCTCAACAATGGTTTTGACGTCCTTCGTCAAGAGCCCACAACGCAGCACACGACGTTTGTCAGCAGAATGTGGAATCAGCCAGTCATCGATCGTACGAATCCTTCGTCAATGACATCCATTCAAGATTCAGATACTCCAACACCTAACAGAGGATGACCCAGACAGACATATGCAGTTTTGCACGTGGGCCCTAGAGCAACATCGACAAGATCCCTCTTTTGCACAAGGCATCTTGTTCAGTGATGAGGCAAACTTTTATATCATTGGATTGGCAGACATAGTGCTGTGGAATGGCCACCCAGATCACCTGATCTCACACCACTTGACTTTTATCTGTGGGGTCATTTAAAGCAACTCGTATATGCAGAGAAAATCAGAAACGGACACCATCTCCAGCAATGCATTGAAGAAGCGTGTGCCAGCATTTCTGCTGAAATCCTTCTGCAAGTGCATGACAATTGGACTCGGCACCTTCAAATGTGCCTTGACCAAGAGGGACACCATGTTGAACACATTAGATGACTGTCCTTTATGGAGAACAGTCCAGCCTGTAATTCCAAACAATATGTGTTGTACCTTTTGAACCATAACTGCTACTTCAACTTTGTTTACAGGAATGAAATTGTCAGAAAATGCTCATGTTATTTGATATATCACACGACCCCCTTTCCATTTAAAGAAATTGACTTAGATTCAAGATGGCCGATTTAAAGATGGCGGCTATGTTCGGTACATACCGTAAAAGATAGACCACCTCACCCATACCTTACTGGAATATTCACATTTCCTAATTCCTGCAAGGTTTTTGAAAAAAAACCAGGGTGTACTGCGACTCTCGACTCACCCTGTATGTTCCTGCTTTATATTTTTCCCTTGGTCCCGACCCCTTGAAAGCTGCAGTATTTTTATGCAAATCCAACTATTTTACATATAATGTTTTTCTTTCAAATCCCAGATAATATATATTTATTTAAAAATGAATTATTTGAGATATTTATTGAAAAACAAAATGTGGAAAAAATTTTTCATTAGTCATGCAGCTGTCTAAGCACGTCGTGCAAGCAATTCTATTAATTTTGATCAGTTCCATTAAACAAACAACGAACTACATGTTATCGGATGATTACGAATTCCGATTGGTTCTCAGTGTTTATATAAATTTATGCATTTCAGTGCATTTATGTGGAGAAAATGAAGTGCCACAGCAAAGAGCTATTGACAGAATTTTGAACCACTCACTGAATATACACTGTCATATCACTGAATTTTGACCACCCGTTTAGTAATGGGAGTAGCCACCCTTTGCCGCTATAACTGCTACTAAGCGTTGTGGCATGGACACAAGAAGTGCGCTGTATGTGTCGTTGGTGTGGCAGTCCATTCCGCTTGAAGCGTTGTCCACAGAGCTTCGAGAGTCATAGATTAGGTTAGGTATGATAGCTGCCATATTTGGCGGTCAAGGTGCTCCCACAGATGTTCGATTGGATTGATGTCCCACAGTATGTTATGCACGGAAAGTCATCTCCTGCGTTCGGGAACTTTTGAAACACACGGATAAAAAAATGGCTCTCGGAAACAACAGACAGTAGGCAGACCAAGAAACGAGATTGTTTCCAACCACCAAGTATTGATTTTTCGATTGAAAAATGGAAGGAAAAATTCTGCGACCTGGATTCGAACCTCGACTATCATGGCCGACACCTCTACCAATTGGGCTACTGATCTGCAGGCCAGGTTCCAGTCTCCCATTGGGCTTTTAACCGTGACAACTTGGTTATCTTTAAGACACCTTGACACAGCTTGGCTGTCCAGGTGTCTGCGATAGCCCAATTGGTAGAGGCGTCGACCATGATAGTCGAGGTTCCTGGTTCGAATCCAGGTCGCAGAATTTTTCCTTCCATTTTTCAATCGAAAAATCATTACCTATGCTTGGAGGGCATCTCCAGTTTATAATTCATTATTATTTACTTGTGAGTTTACCAAGTATTGTTTCAAATTTCCGAGATAACTTTTTTCCTTAAACACCTTTAGACTTTGGAAGTGTCTCCCCCTCAGCAACCGTCAAAAGATCTTTAAATGCGATGTAGCGTCTTGAATGAATCACTAGCAACATTCATAGACAATCATTACAGTATGTTCTTATCCAGCAAATGGTAAATTAACACTTGACTAGACTGTCCATGGGATCACAAATAATATCTTATTTTACACAACATTATCTCACATGACCAATTGCACCTTCCACCTTCCCTTATGAAAATGTTATACAATTTCCCTAAAGAAGTGGTAATCCTTTATGTATTTGCGATATAATTACATAATATAATCCATTTTTAAATGTTACTGCATGACATACACAGAGTGGCCAGTTTATTAGGAACACCCATGACTATGCAAATCCGTTGGCATAGCAATTACTATGTATCACTTGGTCATGTGACAGTCGGTACCAATATGAAGCAACAACACACTTGTCAACTGCAAGTGATTTGACCGTCATCGTGGGGAAAACAAAGGATCTGAGAGATTTTGAGTGCGGAATGATAGTTGGTGCCCAGCGAGGTGGACCAAGTATTTCCGAAACCGCAAGTCTTCTAGACTTTTCCCAAACCACCATTTCAAGGATTACCAGGACTGGTTAAACAGCCAGAGACAAGCCTGTGGTCGCAAATGACTTGTCGATCCAAGGGGTGAGCGTAAGATGGGAATGTTTATCTGTGAGAATACAAATGTCACGACTTGTCAGCTAACCGTGGAGTACAACACTGGATCGCAAAATAATATCTCTGAACACACTACAGCCATATATTGGTAAGGATGGGCTACAACAGCTGACAGCCAATCCGGGAACCTTTGATCTTCACCTACAACCACAAAAAACGTCTCCCAAGTGCCCGTGATCACCAACACTGGACCGTCAACGACTGGAAGAAAGTCTGCTGATCGGATGAATCCTGTGTCCTATTGCACCATGTACCGTAATTTCACGCGGATAGCCCGCCTCCCAGATAATCCGCAGGATAAAAAAAACCACCATTCCTGTAAAAATGTTCTCAGAAAACCCGCTTCTCAGAAAGCCCGCGGAATATCTGAGAGTTCAAGCCCGTGTAAAAAGTGGCTCATTTCAAACCTTTCTCAAAATAGTAATTTTAAATAGTAATTTAGCTAGTAATTTTATTATTTACATAGCCATCTTCATTACTTTTATATATTTAATGAAATTTTTATAAATTTATTATTTAAATGTGTAAATAACTACAGTCATCTCATTTTAATGAACGAGCGTAACTCTTTATTTCTCCAGCGGCGGCCATGGTTCTATCAACGCACTCATTGCTGTGTGCTGCACAGTAGCGATAGAGGGCATTCTATGACATCATAACATCTTCAACTAATCGTGAATCGCCAAGTACAGTGAATTCCGGCCGAGCGAGATGCGGACATTAACTTTTTAACATTTTTTTTTTTTTTAATAATTTATGAATAAAAAGTTATGTCACTGGTTAATTATTGTTCCGAGGGGTTAGAATATTAATTTCAATGTTAGAAAAAGATCGGGTAATGGTCCTTTTTAACTAACTGCGCCTAACAGACAGCTACATTGCAAAGGCCAACTCCCGCAGCCTGCATGTGATTGAAAACGAGAAACGAAATTTCTCTTTCAAGAATTTCATTAAATACGCTGCCTGTTGGCTTTTTTTGTTTTGAATAAAGACTCGTGAATTTATAACCATCAATTCAAAGGCCATCGTGTTTTTATCTACAAAAATAAGCATCAATAAAATTTATTAAGCTGTGATGAGAACAAAATTTGCTTGCTTTCATTAGGGATAATGCCCCGATGTGTCGGCAATTTTACAATTTTACTTTAGCGTCTGTTTAGCGATTTTGCTTCATGGATATTACGCATGGATTACGCTCAAGTAAACAGCTGGATATGTTAAGGTTTCTATGCCCTGATGAATCACATACTGACGAAGTTTTATTGATCGTTAATAATAAAATCACATTCCACAGTGATCGGTCGGTAACAAACGTTCATACTGATTCCCAAGCAATAGGATCGGGAATCACGTGACTGAAGTAGTTCAGAAAAAACGTGTACGAAAGCTCAATCGGTGATTTAACTGTTTATCTTTTTCGTACATCTGTTTATATCACAAGTACAGTACAATCTCTACTCAGTGTTTATTTGCCTGCAGTTGCAAATTTCCAATTTTTTATCGAAGTGTAAGCGAAGGGAAAATCTCTAAGCCACGTGATTGCCTTTTGTCTCTGAAGCTTTCCAACCCTAACATTTTCTGAAATAACTCATCCGAATTCAATATATTTTAAATATTTAGATAAAGTTTTAATAATAAATGGGCAAATTTGTGAAATATATTATTTTGTAAACTTCTCATCTATTTCTGTTACTTGCGGCCGCTGCCATCTTGCGGATGTCACTTTATAGGTTTACCTTTATTACAATTTGGGAAAATTTGTTCCCAGATAGCCCGCCTCTCAGATAATCCGCAGAACCATTTTTCAGATAAAAAAAACACAGATAGCCCGCGGGCTATCCGCGTGAAATTACGGTAGATGGCTGATGCAGGACTTGGAGACAACAGCACGGAGTGATGGACCCCTTCTGTCTGGTTTCCACTGTCCAAGCTGGTGGAGACTCTGTAACGGTCTGGGGAATGTATTGCTGGCATACTCTTGGTCCGCTGATACCTGTAGAAAACACCTAAATGGTCAGGGCTACCTGAACATTGTTGCCGACCACGTCCATCCGTTCATGGCTATTGTGTTTCCCCCATCGGAAGGATACTTCCAACAGGACAATGCCACAAGGCTCGTATCGTCATGGAATGGTTCCAGGAGCACGATAATGAATTCAACTTACTCCTCTGGCCACCACAGTCCCCAGATTTGAACCCAATCGAAATCTTCGGGATGAGATGGAACAGATTATCTGAGGCATGGATCCACCTCCATTCAGTAAGCATCAACTGGGAGCAGCTGTTGCATCCGTATGGACAAACATTACGGAACAATGCTTCCAGCAGCTAATTGAATCCATGTCATGGTGAATTCGTGCCGTTATAGAAGCTAGGGGTGGCTCAGTACAGTATTAAAGGGGTGTTCCTAATAAACTGGTCACTCAGTGTAAAATACGATCTTGTTCATTTAATAACCATTTCATATTGAAAAACGGAGGACAAATGGGGATACTTAACCAATTCTTCTTCTAACCTTGAGCGAAATTCCCTTGTGCACAAGGAGTGTGTAATGTTCTCAATAGAGTCACAGAGGCAGTGAGCATAATCGTACGTTGGATAAATGCACCTGTAAAAAGAAATAAATCAGAAAATTTTAATTTAAAAAGAAATGAAAAATTGTTGAACTTTAAACAACTTAGTAAAAGAAAGCCAACTGTGGGTAATAACAATAAATAGCATAGAGAAAAAACCTTGTCTGCACATTTATTTATTTGTCTCGGTGTATATTTTGGCCACCTCGTGTGAGATAATGCAGTGGACATCCAGACAAGGAAATCAAGTATATGTGGACAAGAAATTTTTTTTTCTCTATGCTATTTAAGTTACTTAAATTGATCTATCAAATACCTTCCTGGATTTCTACGCAAATGAATAAGTTTTTTTTTTTTTTTTTTTTTTTTTTTTTTTTTGCAAATATGCAACTTCATGAAATTTAAGAAACTATGCAATTATTTAAAACCTATTCTTATTGACATCCTGCAATTGTTTTGTAGCATTTCGAGCAGTGCCCAGTTAGTAGCAATGCTGTGAAGTTGTAGTTTTTCTTTATTCTGTAAAAATTTATGAGTAACCATAAAGTTTTGTTTTAAATTAAATGATTGCCTGGATTAAGCAAAACTTAAATGATTAACAATAAATCACAATTGCTCTTTAGCCACAACGTATTTTATGAAATACAGTAGGTTCCAAAAAAGTTAGACCACCCTCAGAAAGCTGTCACTCAACATTTTGTTTTGCAACATTACGATGGAGTTTTTACAAATAGCAAAAAAATAAATACATACAACGAAAGAGCACCCGCATCTTTAGTGTCTCACTAAAGATCAAGGAAACAGTAAATAAACAAGATTAAATACACGTCACATGTTCTTTAAAACGTAGGCCACCACGTCAAAGGTGACAAAATTCTTAGACCACTTACCATTAATACTTCGTAGCATCCCCTTTTACCTTGACAACAGCTGCTAAACGCTTGGGCATTGTGGAAACAAGCTCCTGACACTCCTCAGGGATGACGGCATTCCAGATTTCTTGAAGAGCAGCCTTTAGCTCATCAATGGTCCTAGGTCTTCTTTTGCGTAGGCTTTTCTTCATTAAACCCCAGATGTTTTCAATGGGTGATAGATCAGGACTCTGAGATGGTCATGGAAGAATGTCAATTTGCTCGTTTTCAAGCCATTGCTTTGTGGTCTTGCTCGTGTGACAAGTCGCCCCATCTTGCTGAAAGATGATGTCACCGTCTGGACGTAGTTTTTCTATTGAGGGAAGAAGACTGTTTTCGAGAACGTTGATGTAACGAGTGGAATCCATTGTTCCGGCGATAAACGCCAGCCTTCCTACTCCCTTTGCAATCATACATCCCCATACCATGACGCTCTGAGGGAAATTTCATGGAGCGATTCATCAGCATCGGAGTTGCAGCATCTTGCTTTCCTTGAATGACATAACGACTGTTCTCGCTCATTGAAAGTTCGAAACGCGATTCGTCTGACCAAATACCGTATTTATTCTACTATAACGCGAATTTTTTTGGCCTAAAAAAAGCATCTAAATTTGCTGGGTCGCGTTATACTAGAGGATAAAAATCAGCCCTCCGACGACTGCGGCCGATCGTCGATAATAACAACATCGATAATAACTTCTCCCAAACATTGGTACTTCTAAATAGGCCTACTTCCAAACTGCCTCGAACCAAAGCCTACAAGAAAGATTATTTAGTGAAAATATTAAGCTGAATAAAGATTACTTGTCTTTTTATTAAGAAAAATGATGTACTGTTGTGTTTTTTTGTCGATGTGCGAATGAGAAAGCTTTCCATATCAATGTAGGGCTATAAACTTCCAAACTGCCTCGAAATTTAGGCAGTTGCTTTTGTCGAAGTCGCTTTCTGTGCTGATGACATTCAGACGAATTTACCGTGTATTATACATTAATTACATTGCATATAATGTCCAGTTCATTATACAATATATTAATTCACTTTTTATTCGTATTACTCGTCGCCAACATCTAACAACATCGATAATAACTTCTTCCAAACATCGCAACTTCTAATTAGGCCTACTTCAAAACTGCCTCGAACCAAAGCCTACAAGAAAGCTTATGTAGTGAAAAGACCTGTTCGAAGACACAGATGAATCAGATTTTGAAGGTTTTTGAATATTAAATATCCAGACTATTTAAAAATAAAGATTTTTTTTCTGTATAAGTTTGTACATTTTATTTCTCGCGAGGAGTCAAAAATGGGGGTCGCGTTATACAAGAGGATAGGATTTTTGCCGATTTTTTGGGCCAAAAAAGTGGAGTCCCGTCATACAAGAAGTCGCGTTATAGTAGAATAAATATGGTAATCATGTCCCACATATGCAGAGGCCATTGACCATATTCACGTGCCCAGTCTAAGCGTTTTTGTTTCTGGGTTGTTGTCAAGAAGGGTTTGATACGTCCGGCATAAAATCTGTAGTGCATCTCTCTGATCCGGCGACGAATAGTAGCTGCAGAAACATTCTTGTCAGTAGCGTCATTCCATTGTTTGGTTAATTCGTAAGCATTGTCACGGCAATTTTTGCTCACAATCACTTTAAGGGTCTTATCATCACCCTTAGATGTTTTTCGAGGCCGACCTGATGACACTCAGGAAGTAACTGATCCCTTTTATGAATACCGTTGGAGAATTTGGTGCACGGTTGTTTTGCTTACATGTAGATCCTGACTTATTTCCCTCTCTGGTAACCCTGACTTGTCGTTATCAACAATGAGTTATCACATATCTTCTGATAGTGCTTTCCCCTTAGGCATGATGACCAGCTGTTTTATCAGTGAAATTGTTGTAATGTATATTTTCCCTGCTTAAAATTCTTTATCACGCAATAGAATAACATGCAAATTACGATATCTACCACTCTGCAATCTATTTGGGTCCCCTTAGGATGACAAATGTAAGTGGATGCGCAAATCTGTTGACTGTTACATTAAAGCAGAGTGTTGACAGTGAACACTGGCGCAAGCATCTGTAGTAATTGATAGTACAGTCGAACCCTGATAACTCAAATCGTCAGCGGACCACATAAAACTTTTGACTTATCAGGTTCTGCAGTTAACCAGTAAGTCAAAAACAAGAGATACATGATCACTACAAAGATTACATGATACTCACAATGTTTCTAAGAATTTGATTAATTTTAATGAGATCCCTATACAAATACAGTACAGACCCAGTAAAATACGGTCCTTTCCAACACGAAATCAATTCCAATGCTGGTTTGGCATGGCTTCCGAATTCTACTTCCGGTTTATAAAAATTTTCGAATGCATCTCTTGGCGCTTTTTGCCCATTTATTTTTCATCTGTTAAATGTTTTATATTTGAAATTTTACAGAGAATGCACTTTTCTCGAATTTCCGTTACTTTTACATCGACAAAGCAATGAGATAGTGAAGTTTCGAAACCAAAATGGCGACGGTCAATCAGAAGTGTATGACTGCTTCTAAAAAATCGTTTGCGATCATTCATGCAATGTGAACTTTATAGTCAACATGAACACTCCTCTAAAAATGAGCGTGCACTCTTTATCAATTACTACGTCTAAATATTCTCCCATTGAATGATCGCAATCAACAAGTTCGATTCGCAATTTTGTGTTCGCACTAAGTTTTAATTTTAACAATGGCTGCCAGCGACTGCGAAAGATTCCTGCATTGTTTTCTTTGTAATGTGGACATAAAATTAAAGTTGAAAAATGAAATAAAGTTTCAAGAGTCAATGCAGGATAGTTTTTTGTTTTTTTTTAAGATAGGTTTTGCTTAAATTTAGGAATACCTATTCACTAAAACCAAAATTTCTTTGAGTTATCCGGGATTCATTAAAAATTTGTTTGAGTTAATGAGTGAATTTTCTATTTCTCTGGGGGAAGGGACTTTAGAATATCCTTTGAGTTAACCGGGAATTTGAGTTATCAGAATTTGAGTTATTCGGGTTCGACTGTATTGGAAATTGATATTTCTGGGTCCATTATTACTGACAGGTGCAAACGTGCAGTATTATAATTGTAATAGCTTTAAGCGACCCCTGTTGTTTAATGGGATACTTACATATAGTTCATGGGAATAAGTGACCTGGGGTCCTTAGCGGCTAAAACAGGGCAATTGATGTTGATGTTAGCGTTTTCTATAGCGTTTTATTGGATAATTTTAACATTTTAAATTGGCGTTTTAAGATATTTTGTTAATTATTAATGTTTTTCGTGGATTCACATTGTTGAATATGCTGTTTGCTAATTTTGCTTATTATAACTGTATTATGCCAGTGTTTTAGAATACATAGTAATATAGATTTTCCATATTGCGTTGTTCCCTACTTGATTCACACAGCTTAGCAAGTCGCGAAACCCACACCCCCACCTCGTGTGGAGTTGGTATTGACTAGGGCTTCTTCGCAGGCCCCTCCCACGCGGTGGGAGAGCACAAATGCACGGTTTCACAATACAGTTTGATCACATCCATTTAGTCCATCGCTAAATCTGTTTATGATTTTTGAATTGAAGTTCAATGACCAGTGAAACACAGTTGTTCAAAACATTCTTGTTAAACCATTAAATTCCATGCACCCATCTTCATGGTTTAATTAAAAAGTAAGATTAATTGTAAAAATTTTAGTGCTTACAGCACTATTATATCAATTTTAAATTGCTAGAATAAACAGAATGCCTATTCTTATATTAAAGCTTATACACTGCTGCCCCTTTAAGTTGCAATTCATTATGTCACGAAGATAAGCTGCGGTCAATGGCTGGACCCCGATTTTTTTTTTTCTGTCATTTTTAGTGGGAGGGAGAAAACTGCTCTTAAATCCGAACTATTTTACATACACAGCTCTTATAAATGGACTCTACTATACATGAGGAAGGCAAGGCATCCAGCAACGTTAGTTATTGGCTCTGGGAAGGGAGAGATGTGTAAAAATGTTTTCATTGGCTCTTTGAATGAGCGCCTTTGGAGGCAGTCAAATTACGACGATCTTAACTGAAAGATTTGTCTTCTGCTTTTGTGCGATATATAGTAGGCCTACTTTGATCCAGTGAAATACAGTGCACATTTCCACACTGCTTTTGACATTTTACATGCTTTTTTCTTTACACAGGTATGCTTATGGCGTTTTCTTTCTTCACTGGCCTTCATAGGCAGTTGCTATGTTCCAAACCGGTGGGTATGAGATCAAGAGGTCGGACTAGAACCAGGTGGCTAGATTACATGGAGAATCTGGGTTCGAGTTGCTTGGATATTACCTTGAGGACATGCGCCCAATGGCGGATGATCGCAAGCGCTTGAGATCCTCCATAGGGCTCCATTATTCCCTAATGGATAACCAGGTTTGAAAAGTGAGTAAGTACAGGTGTGGACAGGTATTTGGCAATTCTTAGGTTGATCTTTTCCTTCATTTTTGTATTTAAAAAATACATGTATGAGAAATACAGTAGTATAGTACATGTATGTACAGTAGAACTCTGTTATAAAGACATCAAAGGGACCAAAAAAACATGTGCCGTAATTTACGGTAATAACGCCGCGGCATATCTATTAAAAAAAAATATAAAAAATGCCTGTGCGGCTTAACTATCGTTGCGGCATAACTGCCATTTTTTTTTCCTAACAGCATGACAACAATTTCAGAAAACTGATACTGCTTCGATGTGATGCAGTTGCATTCCTCCTGATGAAAATCAAACGAAATTAGCGTATAATATACATCACAGAACTTTAATTACCCCGTATTTACAATGTATAGTTCATTATATAATACCAAGAACAGATGAAGAATAGATGATAAACGTACCTTCATCTGTTCTTGATATTACATTAGTTCACTTTTCATTTGAATTTCCCGTCGCCAAAAAAAGTTAAAATGACAGATTTTATGGTATTCTGAAATTGTTAAATTGCTCTTTAGACGTGTGCCATGCAAGTTTTTTTTTCATGAATTTTCTCAAATGCAACTTGTATACTGTAAAGGTATGATGTATAAACCAGAAAATATGATAAATTAAATCTAAAGGTAGTTACTCCCTTATCAATTTACTGCGGCTTACCATTTATCACCCGTTCTTGGATGTGGAAGGAATTTTATCCTATAAGCAACAGGATCTTGCTTTCCTTCTTCCATTGTCATTCGCATCCTTAGTGTGGCTTTACCTTCATCAATCTTCCCATTCTTCATGTCCTGGAAGGGGGAAGAAAAACAAAAAGATTTAAATATTAAACACCTATTAAGATTTCAACGAAAAGGAGATAATGGAGCAAAAAGATAATACTCGCGATAGTTTAAGACATATTTTAAGAAAATAAGCATTTTTTCAAGAAATTATAAAAGTACTTTCAATAAAAATCATACGCTGAGAAAATTACCTATTAAAACATTAAAAAAAAAATAAAAATAAAAAAAATAAAAAAGTAAAAAAATAATAAAAAAAAATAAAAATAAAAAAAATAAAAAATCACATCTCAACAGTAAAAACTTTATTAGTAAAGATTTTTAAAGATCTAAGTACGAGGGTCGATCAAAAAGTAATGCCTCCATGGCTATAACCTTTTTATTTAGTAACAGATTTTCAAAATTCTTTTTGTACTTAATACTATATTTACCTGAATCTTAGATGACCTAAATATAAGACGACACCCCAAAATTTGCATGTATTTCAAGAAAAAAAATTTTTTTTAAGTCAAAAACTGAACTATATGTATTCCCATAGTATGGAAATTCTACTAATAATGTATTACCAGGGATGGATGAGTGGAGGTATTACATATAAATTAATAAACCAATTGCTCTTAGTTGTTTTTAAAAATGAACGATTGCACCTTTACATCAATAGCATTTAAAACAGTTCAAAGTAATAAAAACTGATTTACAGCTTTTTTCAGTTGGTTTCATGTAAGTTTCAAATATTTAATGTTTGTTTAATATCATTTAATGTCTTTTTCACATCATTTAATGTTTGTTTCAAATCATTTAATGTACATTCCGATACTTTAATGCATGTTTCAAATCAAATAGTGTAAGCATTCAAAATAAATAATGCGAGTTTCAAAATTGATAATGTGAAGTCTATATGTATAATGCAGGTTTGTACAGAGTTTACTGTAATGTAAGTTTGTAAAGAGTTTATTGTAAGTTTTACAAAAAACAGGTACACCTTTTATGAACTGTGCTTTACAGAAATACTATTCATATCTGGAATAGTCTAAATTTATAAGAATTTAGCAATTGTATGTAAGAAACTACTGTATGTAGAAATACAGTAAGAAAGTAGCATTGTACATACATGTACTATAAAAAACTAAAATGAATGTAGTGATTTTTCTAGGCGTTTTTAGCCTGGCGCTGCGCCCGGCCATTTTTCGTTGCGCCCGGCATTTTTTTATTGCGCCCGGCCATTTTTCGTTGCGCTCGGCATTTTTTAAAACAGTAGTCAGTAATAGATACTAATCTGTACAAAAATTTCTTTACTTAAACGCCTCCCTCCTCTAGAGCCGTGTGCAACGATCACGTGTTTCCTGTCGTTCGCAGCCACGTGATTAATACTTCCGGTATAGAGCATTGAAAAGCTCTGTTACCCTATGGTTCCGTGTCCAACAAAATGTTGAATGTACTTTCATATGTTCTCTTTGTATTTTTATCCAGGTTCTGTATTAAATTTCAAGCATTACCTGGCAAAAACTACTTCCGGTATTTTGGGAAGTCCCATTTTTAGGGCTACTTCCGGTGTTTCCACTGGAGCACCCGGTTATACATATTTTCTAAAAAAATCACTAGAATGGAAATGAAAATATTTGTATACAGTAAATTATAACTGTTCCTCCTCTTCTTCATCTTCTGGGACATCACTTTGTATTTGCTTGATGCTGTGCACATGGTACGAAAAATTTATGGATATGTCGTACCCAACCCATGCAATTATTTAGTGTAATCTTCTCAATAGCTTCTTTAACACTTTGGAGAAGAGCAGATCAGTCTTGTGCATGCTCACATCTTGCTGAAAGCTTCTACTGGATTGAGGAATGGGGAGTAAAGAGGAAGATATATACTGGACTGAGGAATGAAGAGACCATGACCTTCAATTAGTTCTCTAATAGTTCTGGTTTTATGGAATGGTACATTGTCCTTTAAGATGATAATCTTGTCATTTATTTTTAAAAAATGATTTTCTAAAAATGATGTCAATTCTTCTGCATTGAATGGTTCTAATTTCATCTCAATGTTCTACTTGTTCATTACTTAAGGCCAAGCAAATAGAAATATTTTCTCCCGTTCTCCAATAATATTTCTCCCATGACTTCTTCTAAGGTGCAAATTGAATCCAGCTTCGTCTAAGTAGACCATTTTAACATTTTCCCCTTGTAAAGGAATGAGCTTTGCTGCAAAGAGTGCCCATTGTTCTATTACCGAGTTGGAATTCCTAGCTCCTGGTATTTTGTAAAGTGTTTTCATTGTAATTTTTCTTCCCTTTAGCAGGCGATGCAAAGTTAGTAGTGATTTTTTTTTCCCCATTCTATCTTCAATGAACTTTCAGATTTGTTTCAGAGTAGCATCATTACTTTGCTACACAAATTGAATAACTTCATCCTCTTCATTAGTTGTTAAAAGTTTACTTCTTCCCCCCTCAGGTCCATCTTTTGTAATCTTATTTGTGGATAAAAATTTTACATTTGCATAAAATGATGATTACTTTATGGTACATGTACTTGTTTACATATTATAAGTACAAGTGTACATATATAAGTTTTATTACTTGAGTAGATGAGGAAGAGTCATAATAGCCTTTTGTAGCTAATTGCTGTAAAATATTTGCAGCCAAACTCATCTTATTCAAATGTCGTCTGCTTTAGCAGAATTGACACAGTAAAGCAATTGTAACACTAGAGGGCGATTTATTTCACATTATCAATTTTGAAACATTATTTATTTTGAATGCTTACACTATTTGATTTGAAACATGCATTAAAGTATCGGAATGTACATTAAACGATTTGAAACAAACATTAAATGATGTGAAAAAGACATTAAATGATATGAAACAAACATTAAATGTTTGAAACTTACATGAAACCAATTCTTCCTACATGATGCCATCATCTTCTGTGCCATTTAATGCATTTGAAATGCAGTACTTTTTAAATTCCCTAATGAGGCTCTCTTTAGAAATGACATCCCATGCAGACTGATCCATGTCCCCAACAGACTTAGAGAAGTTGTTTTTTCCCCCCCCCTGTTGGTTAAGACTGATTACCTGCTATCAACTATTATGTATATTCTTTCTCAGATGATCTTTTATTTATCACAACATCCAAAACTTGATGGTGACATGTCATACTTCCTGGTATAATTACAAGTTCACAATTAGTGTTCTTAACATCTTGTTTTACTTTTTTTGTTAAATGTTCCCTCATGGGATCCAAAACGAGCATTCCTCCTCTTTTGAATAAAGATTTTGGACGTTTACACCAGACATTTTTAATCCAGTCACCTTGGCTTATGCTGTAAAGCCACCTGCCTACACAGATAAAGCAGCAATGAGTTTATGCAGTGAAGCCAACCGCATCGTTTCTTGGGGCTGAAGATCCGATTCTGAGACCACCCACCTTGTTTTGCCCTCTAATTTTGGAAAAAAACTCGTCTTATATTCAGATAAATACAGTACTTACATTTGTCTTCTATGTAATGCGCTATTCATTTTGCGATATAGTCTCCATCTCTTTCCAAACACTGGTGCCAACGCATGACTAGTCAGATGAACCTGTCGGATAAGAAGTCAGACTTTTTTGCACTTTTTCACCGAGTTTGCACCTTGGGGCTTTCACCGCTTCCCAAATATTAAAGAGCAACTTAAGGGACATGAGTTTAGATCTGACAACTAGGTGAAATTCAATCCCAGTGTCGACAACAACCCTCGACACGATGAATTCTTCTCTGACGGATTCATCTGACTAGTCACGTTTTGGTGCAAGTGCGTGGAAAGGGATGAGGACTATGTCGAAAAGTGAATAGTGCATGACACAGAGAAAAATGTATATATCAGGTACAAAAAGAATTTTGAAAATCGGTTACCAAATAAAAGTTGCAGACATGGAGGCATTACTTATTGATCAACCCTCGTACATCAGAGCGAAGATAGTTTATGCTATTGAAGACAAAGAAAAATATTCTGTTGAATAAAATTTAGTTTTAATTAAAATTCCTTAATAAATTATATTCACAATGCACAATTTTGAGTATTTTTAATGATTTAGTGCATTTTCAGAATAGATTTCAGGCCTAAATGCCGACAGTGTGTACATTCCGATAGGGCTAAACGCCGACGAATTTGCTGCACTTTTAAAACTTGATTTAACACGGATCTTAATTGAATTTTCCTGCAATTTCTAACGTTCTTCTGCTGAAATAAAAATAAATCATGTGATAAACAAATTTATGTGATAAGTCTTAGAAACATCGAAAAGAAAATTAATTTTGACAGTGAAGAACTTCAATAATTCGAAGCAGTTTTGAAGTAGTCATCTATTTAAGAAGTTATTTTCATATTAGCTTATGGCGACGAGAAATTCAAATAAAAAGTGAATTAATGTATTGTATAATGAACTGGACATTGTACACTGAGTGAGCATATTATTAAGACCACCTGACATGTTTATGCAAATGTGCGCACAGACGTCGTCACAAACCGGACCAATATAAAAAGGGAAGCCGAGTGTCGTCGACAACAGTAGACGTGTTCCATTCTTCAACTATGGGTAAACGACGTGGATTTAACAGCCTTCGAACGCGGGATGTTTGTAGGTGCTCGGAGTTATGGAGCGAGTATCAGCAAAACAGCAGCATTCGCGGGGTGCTCAGAGCAGCCGTCATTAAAGTATTTACAGACTGGACGGTTAGCCGGAAGACAGGGTCTGAACGTTCGCATTGTGGCCGCCCGCGGATGGCTGATGATCGGACAGAACGGAGACTGTCACGACTGGTAAAGGATAACAGAAGGGCAATTGTGCATCAAATCACTGCTGACCTTAATCAGGGGTCCTCCAAAACGGTCTCTGAATGCACTATCCGCCGCACACTTCATCGCATGGGATACGGAGGCCGAAGACCTCTCCGCGCACCTTTGGTGTCTGCAGCCAACAAGTGGAAACGACTCCAATTCAAAGCACAAGGACTGGACTATCGAGCAGTGGAAACAAATCATGTGGTCTGACGAGTCACAATTCCAGTTACATCATGCAGATGGCCGCGTGAGAATCTGGCAGAAACAGCACAAAAGCATGGACCCCGCATGCATGAGTACAACCCTTCTGCATTATGGTCTGGGGAATGTTTTCCTGGCATGCGTTGGGTTCGTTTATATGTGTTGAACAACATCTGGATGGCACAGCATACCTCCGTATCGACGCTGATCAAGTCAACCCTGTCATGTTGATGGCGTACCCCAATGGAGATGGCTACTTCCAGCAATGTAGAATTACATGTACATGTAATTACATGTATAATTAAATGTACAGCCAAATTAAATCAGTGTTAGTACAGCCAATCAGTGTTTAGTACAGTAAAAGACTAGCGTGTGACGAAAGGGTCTACACCTCTGCTGAGTTCACGGATTCAGAGATTGTGAACATCAGACGAAGACAAAATGAAATTGAAAATGACGAGGAAAATGAAAATAGCCGTTTGGAACCAGAGGAACACCCGTCTTGACTTTTGTAGCAATGGAGGCTATAAAAAGTTTAAGAAATTTTTTTACATCAGACCTATTTCACATTACTATTCAGATTGGAGGATTTTTAGGAAGGCAAGTTATGCAAAGAAAACAAATGGTAATTGCAATTTTTTTTTTTTAAAATTAATCAACTGTAATACTGTACTATTCTGTATTTGTATTGAATAAAATAATGTAGATCTTTTGTGAATAACTTAAAATAAATATATTTCATTCAAAATCTCTTACATTTCATTATTCTTAAGCTTTTCTGAGTAGTTACAAAGTTCGTCAACAGATGGCACTGCTGATGGGGGAAAACTATAAAACAATCTTTTTAAAATAACCACCATTTACAGCAACATCGTAGCGCAGTCTGGGGACAAATTTCACAGACGCCTGGGCAAACGTTTCACTTGGAATGCTGAGCAAGGAATAGAATGCCAATCTGACGGGACAGAATGCGTAGAACTTTGTAACTAATTTTGAAACTTGGTGCAAATAAATTCCCTGGTTTCCTAAGCAGAACGCAGCAAACCGTACATTTCAATCGCCTTCAGTTTTTCGTTAATTGATTTTTCAAATTGTCGCTCGTTTTTGGGACACGGTATTTGGCTATGGCCTCGTACGATGGAATATTGTCCTCATGATGCTTTTCAATTCTGCATGGATCATTGCAGCATCATCTCCCTTCAAATGCAGAAAATGTACCATAGTGCATGTTATTTTTTCTTTAATTTTTCAAACAAAGATTCTTTTACAGGGCAAGAGAACTACCGTATTTACCTGAATATAGCACGACCTCGAATCTAATACGACCCTAGTTTTTGGAAGGCATTTTTTGAAAAAAATGTTTTTAGTAGTGAAAAAAAAGAACCTTTTTTATGAAACAAATTTTATAACATAATTATTAATAAACTTCATTTGCTAAACAATTTTATATAATTTACGTAATACAATATGCCAGAAATAATGGAAAATAGGATATGAAATGCTTATACAAACCATTAAATTTTTACATGTGAAATATTGGTTTCATTTATCACTTTATCTTGCATTATTTACATCATTCTTCATATGAACTATCAAACTCATCTTCACTGTCTGTAGAACATACGGTTTCATTCCCAAAGAATATCATCCTCAATGCCATCCATTGCATTAGAGATACAACATTTCTTGAATCCTTTTATTACGGAATCACTCAAAATTCTTCTCCATGGTTCTAGAATCCAATGTCCAATTTGTGAAATTATTGGGTTTTTTATTTTTCCAGTTGGTGTCAAAGAATGATTTCCAGATACCAACCAGTCATTGTATTCATCCTTCAAATAGTCCTTAAACGGCTTGTTCATGACCACATCTAACACTTGTAACTGTGAAGTCATGCCGCCTGGAATGACAGCAAGATCAGTGTTGGCATCTTCTAAGGATGCTTTAACTTCATCCGTGAGATGCCCTCTAAACGCATCAAGTACTAACAGTCCTCATTGTCTTAGTAAATGTCCAGGTTGCCTATTCCAGACAACCTTAATCCAATCTAGGACTAGTTCATTACCGTGCCCGCGCCACGAGAAGGCGGTTGCGTTTCCAAAATCTCTCACATGGTGCGCTAGGTGCTTTGGCCAATCCATTTTTCTATAGGGTCGAAGTATACACTAAGCCTGTATCAAGCGAGAATAAGGGGGGGGGGGGATAAAAGAATCATTGAAGCAAAATGGAACGTAATAAGATATGAAATAAAATCTTAAAATATATTAAATACAATTGTTTTTGAGTTTTTAAGAAGTAATGCCAAATCTAAATATGCCGTTATGCTGGAGAAAGAAACAAATGCTTCCCTATAGAACATCAATTTTTGTTCGTTATTTTAAATTAGCTTTTCAGTGCAGAGTTTCATATTTTCAATAGTTATTTCAAAATTAAGGGAAAACCATCCCTAGAAATATTCACGTATTTAAATGCCTAATCGAAAACAATTTAATTAACTCATTGAAATAATGAAACAACACATCATTTATTCAATACAGTATTACACCTTTTTGGCTCGTGTTATTAATATCCCATCGTCATGTAGAAGAATTAATTCTTCATATTTTTGAAGACAGCGGCCCCATCATTTCATTGTCAGTTTCTTCATCGGTCTCGTCTTCGTCTTCAGAAACTTGAATAAGTAAATTTTCTACCTCTTCTGTGATGCATCGTTGTTCCAGTACATTTTTTCCACTTTTTTTAATGCGGTTTTACTCAGTTGAAAGAGATCGTTGAATGACAAATTGGACAATGTATTATTATGGCGAATATAATTTTTCATGTCGGCCCATACGAATTCTATTGCATTCAAGTCACAATGATACGGTGGTAACCTGATAAGGGTAAGTCCATTTTGTTCCAAGATTTTCTCAAGAGAATACGTTTTTTCAACTGGCTTGTGCTTGTTAATTAATTCTAAAAGTTCAAATTTTCGTGACTCTTGATTGAATGAGACTTGTCTGCGCCTTAACCAATCTTGCATAACCGATTTTAATAAATTTTGGGTTGGTATCATTTCTACCTGAACTGTATGGTATGGTGCATTGTCGGCTACCACAACAGAATTCGGCTTCAGATTTGGAATCAATTTGTCAACAATCTACTTTTCAAAATTTATTTGATTCATTTGTCCATGGTAATCTCCAGTGCTTGAGGATGCTTTGTACAACAATTCAGCGTTAGTGATAAAACCATCAACTCCACCTGCATGCACAACTATTATACGTCTTGCTGAATTAACATCTACAATAACACTCGTTTCGCTGTTCTGCCAACACTTTTTGAACGTCAAGTTTGAAGCAACCCATGTCTCGTCAGTGTAGACTATTGGTCTTTTTTCTTCTCGATAGCATCTCATTTTTCTGAGATATTTTCCACGCCATACAATAATGTCAGATCTTTCCATTAGAACTGCTCGTTTATTTTTGCATTTTCTCCATCGATATCCGAACCTATGAAGTATTTTTCGCAATGATGACTCACTCCAACGAAAATTAATTTTCTCTTTCAGAATTGAAAGCAATTTTGGAATTGTTGGAAATTTTCTTTGTGAAACAATCATCTCATTAATTGTTTGACGAATCACATCAATATCAAAGTCGTCAGTAGAATCCAAAATATTTCTCCAAGCAGGCCGTGGTCTTCTTTTACCTGGAGATGTTATTTCTCCTTTTGATCTTCCTTCTTTTCTAATTCGTTCAACTGTCCTTTCGTTGATTCCAAGTGCAACTGCAGCTCGTTTCGACGATTTAGTAACAGGGATGGCTTGTAATTTCTTTTTCGCAACATCATCAAAATATGAAATGACGTTCAGAGCAACCTTCCTTCCTTCAGAATGTAACATTTTCCCTTTTACCATTTTTGCACGAATTTCCATATACAAAAATAACTTTTTCCAAGCCCTGAGTAACTTTGCAGTATACTACTCCTACCCTTTAGCAAAATGGATTGGCCAAGGCAGCTAGCGCGCTATGTGAGAGAGTTTGGAAACGCAGCCGCCTTCTCGTGGCGTGGGCACAGTAGTCATCCATCCTTTCTCTTGTGTTCTGAAAATAATGCCTGGGGGAAGTTTTTCCTTTGGCATAGTTTTCCTCTTCAGAATGACATACACATAACTGTAATTCTGGATTTTTCATTACCTGTTGTTTTCACCGTCACTGATATTGCACCTTTTTCATTTATAGTTGTCGATGACGGCATATTGAAATAAACAGGGGTTTGGTCTGCATTGCCCATTCATCCAAGTAAATATGCATGCTCCTTTCTTTTGCCGACGACATATCGCTGGAAAGCCACTAAGTTTTCCGTATAATCTTGGGGCAATTTCTGTGCTATATGTGTACGCCGTCTCAGCGAAAATCCTGCTCGTTTCATAAAACTAACACACCATCCCATGCTGGCTTTGAAATCGCTTTGTGGAATTTTTAATTTGGTTGCAATTTCAAGTGTTTTGGTCATTAGTATTTTCCTTGTGATGGGAAGGCCTTGGTTACGTTTGTCTTGAACGTAGGAGACTAGACGTGTTTCCAAATCATGAAAGCGTCCTTTCTTTTGACCGCTAAAAGCTTTTCTAGTGGAATGGGTGTTTTTTTTAATTGCTGTTTTTTGCTTCCGCCATAGACGAATGACCTTCCTAAGCATTAAATTTTCTGTCTGCTTCACAGTTATTGGTTGTCTCAGCTTAAAGTTGGCATCATCCCTTCTTCGACATCCTTTTAAAATTTGCGAGCTGCTACATCCACGTCGCTCCATCGCTGTTTAGTTAACGATCGATGTGTTTGAATGTCCGCTTTGACTGCGTGCACATTAGGCCTATTACATGTGGCAAAAAGCCAAGTCTCGCTATAGTAGCTAGAAGAATAGTGTGGCAGTGAGCGTTCAAATCTGATTCCTCGAATGATGATGCTGCCAGATGGCAGCTACATCAACATAGTAGCTAAACATCCAGAGCTTTACATCAATAAAGCTCCATTAATTGCTTCGTAAAATTTATGTATTTGATTTATTATTTCATTTTCATTCCAGAACATTAAATAATATACCATTTTTAATAATAATATTTCGACCCCCCCCCCTTTTTGTTTTTAATTGAGAGATGATTTTGCAGTATTATTTATTTCAAATGATTTTTTTTTTCAGTTATAATTGGTATAGAGAAATACTGAGTTATTTTCTTTAGATAAGTTTTCGATTTCTTCATCCGATTTTAGTTTTGCAATAAAACAGCACCCCTCCCTTCTTACTGTTGCATTTTAAAATTTCAAGAACCACTTTACTGCCTATATTTCTCATTTATTTTTTTCTTTATGAAAAATCTAAGAAAATTCCTTATTTTTAAATAACAAAATGCAATCAAAGCAGCTTTAAGTACAAATTTTTTATATATCTTACTTTTTTTTTTAAATAATAAGAATTTTTTTTCAAACCTATTAACCTGAAGTATCTGATATTTAAATTTTTTATCATCACATAAAAAAGTAATTTGGTTGTTAATCATGAATTTTATATGAAAAAGACATTCTCTTTGTATATCTAAATATTTTTCAATATTGTGCATTTCACATATGAGACCTTCAGAGCTAGAAGGACGAATGAATCATTTCTTGAATTTTTTTCTCCTAAAACATCTGTGAAAATACATTTTCTATCATTTTTGAGGTGGCCAGCTGTGTACAGCATTATATTATTAGATTTAAGTTTACATTTTATTATAGTTCATTTAGCAGATGTTTAATGCTTAATTACTCAAAATTTAATTCCTCTGGCTCGGAAGGGCTCATATTCCATGCTTTATCTTATTAGGGATGAATACCTTCATCCATTTCTCTGATCTTATATTTCAACTTATTTAAAACAGCAATTTTTTTTCATTTATATTTATGTTAAAGAGTATCATCAAGTTCTATGGAAGACAATTACCTAACAATATACTAAATTTTTATAAATAAACTTAACTCAACCATAATATAGCTGAAAAAAAAAAACCATCCGTCATCCTATTATTTCTATCTCATCTCCCGCATAACTCGCATCTATGTAGATTGCAGCGGCACCGCTACTATCATCAAATAGGGAATCAACCACGTAGCATTGCGAGTAGTAGCCGTTGCCACACTATTCTTCTAGCCACTACAGTCTGGCCTAGTCTCACAAACATCTCGTTCTAACCGGAAATGGCTAAAATAAGCACCTACGCTATTTTAATCTCACGAGAAAAGGACAATAATAAGAAAAACACCTAAAACACAGATTAAAAAAACAATTCTTTCAATGTTTTCTTTAATCTATGCCTAAACTAAGATGTACTAAGTTTAGTCAGTTTAAAGAAATAATTTTTCATATGTGCGAATCTTTACTTGTCATTCGCTAGCTTTAATGTGGGTAAAACCGAATCCTCTCTAATTCTCCGGCGTGCACGCAGGTTTTTTTTTTCAAAATACGCTAATTTAATACGACCTCCCCTTTTTCACCTCCGAATTTGAAAAAAAAACTCGCGTTATATTCGGGTAAATACAGTAGTTATTCTCCATCCGAACTTAAACGAGGATATCAACTTAAACATCTGCCTGAAGAGGTTACACTATGCGACAAATCTTTAAACAAGTTTGAATTTCATTCATAACTTTTTTTAATTCCGACAAAATCTTGTCAAAATTGTTACAGATGTTAAAAAAAATAATAATAAATAACAGTGTTTAATTTAATCAATATTCATCAACTCTCAAACACACAAAAAAAATAATCTGTTATAATAGAACAAATTTCAGCGACAAAACTTTAAACGAATTGTGCAAATAATTGTGCTTTTAATATGCAAATCTTTAGATTGTCTCATAGCTATGTGAGGGGGAGGGGAGGGGGGGCTAGGAAAGGTAATTTACAAATAAAATTAAAGTAATCAGTCATCATGGGAGCCGCAAAACGTTTAACAGAGAAGGAGCAGGGCAAAATTGACATTTTGTGGAAAAAGTTTAAAAATTACACAAAAGTAGCAAAAGAAATTGGTAGAAGCGCGACTGCCGTAAAGAATTACATCTTAAAACAATCGCAATATGGTTTGAAAAATCCGGGTGGTCGCCCAAAAGCTCTTACTAACCGAGAGCAACGACGTGTGATTGCCCGAGCTCGTAACCAAATTGTCACTGCCAAAGCCATCAAGCAAGAACTTAATTTAAAATGTTCTACAAGAACTATGCAACTAACTTTGAAATCTGACATACCTCAAACGCAAAAAAGTTCTGACAAAACCACCGCTTTCTCATGTCCACACATCAAACAGTCTCACTTACGCAAAAAAACACATGCATTGGCAAAAAGAATGGGTTGCATCATGGGCTTACTTGCTTTCTAACAATAGAAACAAAGACAGACTAAATAGCAAGTTTGGTAATTAATTTATTTAACACCTACGCGTTTTGTGGAAACCACATCTTCAGGGTATCCTACCCTGAAGATGTGGTTTCCACGAAACACGTAGGTGTTAAATAAATTAATTACCAAACTTGCTATTTAGTCTGTCTTTGTTTCTATAAAAAGAAAGGAATTCCGTAATCTTTAGCGATGAGAAACAATTTACACTAGATGGATCTGATGGGTTTTCCTATTATTCTCACGATTTAAGAACCCAACCAAAAATTTTGTCAAAAAGGCAAATGGGTGGAGGATCCACCATGGTTTGGGGAGGCATCAGCTCAAAAGGAAAAACCAAGATTGTTTTCATCAATGGCAATATGACTGCCCAAAAGTATCAGGACATGTTGGCATTGTTTTACAACCAGTGGGAAAGAAGCTTGGAGGTGTCAAGTGGATTTTCATGCAAGACAATGCATCAGTCCACAAAGCCCAAACAGTAATGGAATGGTTTGACAAAAAAAAAATCCGTTTATTAGAACATCCACCAAGATCACCCAAGTTAAACCCATTAGAAAATATCTGGGGACTTCTGTCACGATCTGTTTACTGAAATGGAAAGCAGTTTTCATCCATTACAGAACTACAGAGTGCAATTCGTCTCGAGTGGAATAATATTCCAGTTCTAACATTGAAAAAACTAATTCAAAGCATGCCTGATCGTATTTTTGAAGTGATTAAAGTAAATGGAAAATCAACTCATTATTAAAATTTGTTACTGCAATTTGTTTTCAAACTCGTTTAAAGATCTGTTGCATAGTGTAATCATATGTATGTTTAGTCCTTATTCTTAACATTTTACCTCAAAGAGCTGCAGGGATTCACGGACAGGCCTGTCCCGCCAAGGGGATGGTGGTACGTTATGACCTTTGAGGGCATCTGCTGGCTGATGGCAGACGTAAGCGTCACCCCGACGAATCAGATCCTTTGCCCACTCATACAACTGATCAAAATAATCAGACGAATGAGTAATCATAGAAGGCTTGTAACCTGGACATGCATGGGAAACAAACAAGTCAACATGAATAATATGACTTAAAAATAATGTAGTTCTGAAAACAACTAAAAATTATCTTAACAGAATGCCTTCTTAGCTCCTTTAAAGCAAATACTCTTAAAACTTTTACCTAACCATTCAACCATCCTTCTTATTCCTTCAAAAAATGCAGCCTCTTCTTTTTCTGGGTTTGTATCATCATAACGCAAAATGCAAATACCATCATGGACCTGAAGTTAAAGAATTAACTTATGCATTAACCTAATACATGTACATGCATGGTCATTCAATCAAAAATATAAAAATTGTACACCATCAATTTTGATTTAGAGAAATGTAGAAGAATTGAAACTAACTGGAATAAGTATTCCAATAATTGATTAATTATACATGTATTACAGGAAAAGTGTCGTGACCTGGAATCGAACTAGGGATCATGAGTATCAAATGATAAGAGCAATGCCCATAGTCTGTGGTTCAATTCCAGGTAAGAAAATTTTCCTATCCTTTTCTGTAATGTTGTGACGAATTGTGTGTGTGACCCCAAGGTGTAGGGGTCACACTCGTCAATAAAAAGAAACCACACAAGTTCTACTTGGAGTAAAATAAATAAATTTTATTATTACACAAAAGAAAACAAAGCAATACTATTTGTACAGTTTAGATAAATTCAAGACAATAAAATTCTATACAAGTTCCAAATAATACAACATAAGATCACTCAGTATAAAAGCAATAAATAAAAAACAACAAGAAAAAGAGAAATCAATTACTTACACTTAATAATTAAGTCATGGCATTCCAAAGTCACCAAATCCTATGAGGCTCACACAAGACTAAACCAAGTCCTACCCACAAATGAGGACACTAAAGGGGAAATTAAATATAAATCCCATCACAACATCACACAAAACAAGTGTGAGACACGTTACTAGAACAACTCAAAGGAAATCGCAATGGACACAAAGATCCCGACTCCAAGTTCAGT
>JAHWFO010072354.1:27292-41219 GCA_023313115.1 Rhysida immarginata
ACAAATCGTACCATGGAAAACAGACCACAAACAGGTCTTAAACAAAAACCTACACGCAGTAGGATTGAACGATTCCCACGATTTGTCAACAACAACTGAACTAACAAAAAACAACCAAGAGGTTGTAAAAATCCCAATACACTTACATTAAAACAGAAGTGATAACCAGGGCCCTTCACGCAGTTACCGCCCAAACAAACAGAGCCTCCCACCACCAGAAATGCCACGACGACCAATAACTTTCTACAAAGAGAAAAAACAATATTTCAAATACAAAAATACCGTAAACAGTTCAAATAATTAATCAAGGACAACTCAATAAATGCTATGATAATTCACAAGAACAAACCATCCAACTGAGGCACACAACACTCACAACTCACAAGGGCCTTCCAAATTGAAGGTCTAACGGGAAAATCATTAACAATCAACAAAATGTCATTATAACTAGTTACCTCCCACCACGGAATTATCATAGTTACAATAAAAAAATAACAAGAGAATAAAAAAAAATCCCCCATCCCAAGAAATAACTGCAACGCATTGGAATTCTACAAAAAAACAAACAAACAAATGAGGCTAAACACAATGGCTCAAACAAACTAGGCCTATGGAATACAACACAGGCACGGAAGCAGCCTGGTGAACAAGTCACCCAACTCACAATTAAAATAATGTGAAATAAACACTACGCTGCACTCCCTGGACATCTTCCTATGTCCACTGGGAATCAACACGGATTCCCATTGAGTCCCAAATGACTCAATGTTAACAAGAACGCAACAAGTAGCCCACACCTGCTTCACACAAATGCCTAAAAGACGTAGACCATCCCAAATGAAGGTCTCCCAGTAACAACTTACCGACAGGCCTAACCCCACACAAAAACACGAGCCTCCCACCACAGAATTCCAAGCGTGCCTAGAAAACACTTACATACTAAAAACATATAATAAGATAAAATTCAATAAATACAAGCAATAGATAAAAAGATTTACAAAACGAAATATACATAAGGAGTTCTTGACCTGACAGAAGAATATAATACAAACTGACGGGTAACCAATCCACCACTTCACCGCACTCAAATCCGAAGCCAAACGTGTTAGTGCTGCTATGCCACTAAACACGCAGACGAAAATATCGTGAAGGTAAAGTCCTCTCCACGGAGACACGACAATGGTGAACAAACACGGAAGGGGAAACATGCCTGCCGCAAACCAACGAACAATGACGGTGAATGCAGGAGAGAGCTTCGTAGGCTAGCACCGGACCAAAACTAGACCTACAAAAAGAACGACACAGCTTGTCGATGGCTTCCATCTCCACGGCCGCACTGGCATTAACATCTCCCAGGGAAAGGCTTCCTCCAACAGCGGGGCTGGTCGTCAGGTCCTCCATCTATCAGCGTGATGTTGTTGCTGTCCGCCCATAGTGAACAAATCCCATGCATCACCTTTTATTTGATTCAAAAGGATTCCAGCGCCAGTTGAATCTCGTGCAGAGGAAAAAATGCACATTTGATTGGCTCTACATCTGAGATCAACTGCTGATTGGCTATCCGCCGACGAGGCCGCTCTCTAATCAGTCGGGGCTATCCAAATGCCATCTGGTGGACACTAACGGAACTACACAGTACAAGCAAGGCAACGCTCTGAAGCACAACACTGACAGAGGAATAATGATGAATGCAGAGCACAAAACAGAGTCAATAGCTAAGAACACAAGAACACAGCAAAGAGAACAGGAATAAAGAAATTTTTAAATTTTTTAAATTATACAGAACACACAAAGACCAGGGATTTATTATCGAAGGCTACGTTTTTTGATCGGGACCGTCACACAACAAATCGGAAAAAGGTAGGCCTTACAAAAATTTAAGCGCACAGTAACAGTTACTAAAAAGGGACAGAACATGTGATATTTCATCACAATGTAATTAAGCAAAGAACAATACAAAATTTACAGTCCTCGATTGTGAAAACAGGCGGGAAAACCTGTACATGAAATATCCTCTTTGCAATAGGTGCTGAAATCAACTATACGTGATGCAACTGTAAAATGGAAATGTCGAGGAAGTGTAAGTGCAGAAGGACAAAGTGGTAAGCCGAAGATCACACGGCCATCAACCCTTGAGAGAGTAGTGAAGGAACATCACACGATCCCATTGCAGAAATCACTCGTGAGTCTCAAAATGAACCAGGCATTATTGCTAGAAGCAGGACTGCTTATCAACAGCTAAGAACTGGGAGTTTCTAAGAAGTGCAGATGCTCACAAACCGACATTGCCGAAGTCGATCTCAAGCGACGTTTTCAATGGTGCAACGCTCACCATTATTAGACTGTGGAACAGCGAAATCCTGTGCTTTAGTGTGAAGAATATCGCTTCATGATCTGGGAGTCTGATGGACCAATATTTTTCAATACACATGCATAGATTCTGTCTTCATAGGACTGCTGCACCCAAAGTTTACTTGTGCACTAAAAAATTTTGAATTTTTGAAATTCTGACTTCGGATTCTTAAAGACCATCAAAAAATAGAATAGGAATGTCTGTAAGACCCACTCTCTATCTCTTTGTCTTCATCGATAAAATTGGGTTCAAAACATTAAAAGTTCTACACTTTCAGGGCATCTATCTCCTAAACGGTTTGTTGGATCAATTGAAAAAACACCAAGAATAAAACATTTCTCAAATATTGTGTACAATCTGAATATACCATTAACAATAGGGGTTCCTATTTAAGATTTCAAAGGGGGTACTTTTTTAACTAATGAATTTCCCCCGCGAAATAATTCATTTTATACAATGCTTAGTTTCCGAGACATTCAATTGTCTCAAGATAAATGCCTCACCCTGTATATAAATGAATCTTTTTTTGGGGGGGGGGGGGGATATGTACATCTTTAATAACTTGTGATAAAAATATATTTCTTCATTTTAATATACACTTACCATTGCATAACCAAAATTGATGTTAATGGCTTTAGCATGACCTACATGTAAAATCCCATTGGGCTCTGGAGGAAAGCGTGTTCTCACCTGTAATTCAGACAAAAAGATAATATACATTCATTAATGTTTACCTAAATACTAAGAAGTCAAATGTAATTGAATAGAGAATGAAAATAACCTTTCCTCCCGTTTCTTGCAGATGTTTTTTCAGAAGCTTCATTGTGTTGGGAGTCACAACATAGTCTTCCGTCTTATGATTTTCTCCTGGTTTATGAAAATGAACCTTATTTTTCATTAGTTCTCCTATCGTCATGGCACCAGACTGAACTAAATGGAGGAAAAAATGATAAACATAGCATTTATTATACAGGGTCGATACAAAAATGAGCCACCCCCCCTTTTATTTCGTAACCGAAGCAAATATGTCAATTTTGATGAATCCAATGAATAAGAAGTTGTGGGTGACCTATCCCATTGTGCACTTTTCATCATCCTAAACATGCAAATAAGGACACGCTTTTCATACACTTGCAAATTTTTCGTGTATCTGTTATGGTTTCTAAGATACCAGGTAACCACAAAAGTTCTTGCAGTTTTTATGTTGCCATAAAAGGAAGTGATAGAAGATATGCAAATGAGTGTACAGTGTGGTCCAAAATCTGTCAGGGGGGAAGCAGGAAGGTTAGCCTGTATAAACACAGGACTGTTGGGCATTCACATCTCGTGCAGAAATAAAGACAAATGGAGATATCGAAGGAGATGGTTAGGTGTTGTTTGCTTTTCGACTTCAAGGTGGGCTTGTCAGCAGCAGCATCGAGTCACCGAATGTGTTTTGCATTTGGGGATGATGCTGTGAATGAATGCACTGCAAAGCATTGGTTCTAGAAATTCAGGTCAGAAGAATTTGCCACTTCTGTTGAACCCTGCAGTGGTTGACGACAAGCTTTAGATGACCAGGCCAACACTTCCTAGAGAGAAGGCCTGCGGACAAAAGGTCTGTTACATCGTCATCAAGCGGCCAAATTTAGGGCTTATTATTGGTAAAAATACGATTAACAATAGCCGCTTGATGATGATGTAACTATGTAGACTATGATGATGTCCACAGGCCTTCTTTCTAGGTGGTGTTGACCAGGCCCTGAAAACAGCCATAGAGGGGGACAGCACTTTAACATGTGGTGAACCTGCCAGACGGTATCAGGTTTCTGATGAAACAGTTAGACGTCACCTGCACAACCTAGGAAAGACATACAAGTTGAGGAAATGGGTAACCCACACATAGTCGGACTCCAACAAGAATCAACGAGTGACAGCCTACATCTCGTTGCTTTCTCGACATCGTAACGAACCCATATTTAATAGACTACTTATCAGTGACAAAAAGTGAGTCCTGTATGACACTTCTAAGCGTTCCAAACATTGGTTGTCACCCCGGGACACCGTGCCTCAAGCCACCTCAAAGCCACCCCTACACCCATGCAAGATCATGCTCCGTGTCTGATGGGCTAGATGCCAAATGGTTCACTATGAGCTGCTATCAAGTGATGGCCAAACCATCACTGGGGACCTGTACTCCCAGCAGTTGGAACGTATGCAACAGGCATTGTAGCAGCACTAGCCAGCATTGGTGAATCGCAAAGGGGTACATTTCCTTCATGACAATCCCCAGACGATCACATACAATTACTTTAGATGTACACTTTCGAGGACTCAAATATCTTGTTGCGATTCCCACTCTGTTCTCGATGTCTTGAAGCAAAACTTGGCCATCTATCACTTTGTGTGGTCTAGCAGTCGCAGTTTCTTCTGCTGATACGCTTCATGTGGCGCAGGCGGCCAGGGAAACCATAGAGCGGCATGGCTAGGAAACTTTGCCTCATCCACCTCACTCACCAGATCTTGTTCCAATGGATTATCACCTTCTCCATTCTCTGGACAACCATTTTTGTGGAAAATCCTACACCAATGATAGAGACCTGTGAAAGGCACTCGCGGACTTCTTTAAGTCCAAGACCGGCAAGTTTTACAGCCTAGGGATTAATCAACTGGAAATACGTTGGCAGAAGGTGCTAGATGCCAATGGGGATTACTTTGGGGACTAGCGATATGCTACTTTTTGTGTACATCATTTTGTTTTCCAGAATTAAAATCGGTAAGAACTTTTGTGGTTACCTGTTAGGATTTGAATGTATCCTAATTTGGGATGATGACAAGTGCACCATGGGATAGGTCACCCACAACTTCCCATTCATTGGATTCATCAAAATTGTATCTGCCCTGTATTTAGAATAAGACGTATCAATACTGGAAGGACCAAGAGAAGAAAAACATTAAATTCATTATAAGACTTGGAATATAAGCACAAGCTTTCAATGTAAAATACGGACTGATCCTGATTGCATAGAACCAGTTGTTAAGAGGGTGCGTCCAATAAGTAATGGGATTGAAAGGGGATGAAAAACAGGCGGAAAGCGGTGTCTATGGGTGGGATCGGTGGACGGATGTCACTTGAGCTACAAAACCCAGCTCAGTTGCCTCCAAGCCATTGGAGTGTACAGATCACACCTGAACTGAAAGTGTGTTTAGTACTCACGTTTAGAGTCAAGATGAGGTGAACAGTCCAGCAGCGTGGTGCTATCAAGTTTTGTGTGAAATTGAAGAAATCTAATACGAAGACTTTTGAAGTGATCCACGAGGCCAGAATGCATGTTTTTGAGTGACATAAAAATTTAGCGATGGCCGAAAATACGTCAAAGACGAAACACGTGCTAGACATCCGACATCGAACTGAACCAAAGAAATTGTGGTCAAAGTGCCAGAAATGCTGGATTATGATTGCCGGTTAAGTGATCGTCTGATAGCACAGGAGTTAAATTAAGTGAAATCCACTGTGCATTGATTGTTACCGATGATTTGCAAATGCGAAGGTGTGCGCAAAGTTGTCATGAACTGTTGGAAGTTTGGAGACTGATCCAAATCTCAGGATCAAAAAGAGCCAGAAAAGACATGATTTTGTAATAACTGAAGCGGTCCAAACGGCTGTCTTTTTTTTGTTGGGGGCTAATGCGATCGTTTCGCATGAATGCTTCAAGACAGCAGAAACCAAGCATAAATGTGCAACAATAAACTGCATATTCATTCATCCCTCATCAAAACGAATGGTGCTGGTAATTTGTATTAACGAATTAGCGCCATTACAGCACACGATTCAATAGATATGTCGGGGAGGGTCATGGTTAGCATGGACTTCTGGAAGTATTTGAAAACTCGTTTATTCTGTCCCAGTACGAGATGTTGCAATTCAACGAATCCTGGATGGCTGCGACATCATCCATCACAGGCTTCCTTGGAATCTAACGGAGGCCATTTTGAGTATATGCTACACCAAGTGTATTATTATCTTATGGAACCGTTATAACTCTAGAAAAAAGCATTTTCGACTCCATGTTATATGGAATTTTCTGCTCGTTTTGGTCCCTGGAATAGACCATTCAGAAGTACCTGGTATAAATTGATTACTTTATCTGTCAACACATTGTTGATCCATGGCATATTATTAGTGACTGAGCAAAAGCATTGTCAAACAACACCCAAACCTATTTAATACATATAGATTGAAGGATAGTTTAGGCAGGGGCAACAGAGGCTTTGAACGTCTTGGTGTGGAGAGGCTGCTCTTTGTTGACAACCTTATCCTCTTTGAGTCTTCTCGCACCAACCTTCAGCATGCACTAGACTGGTTTGCAGCCAAACGTGAAGAGGCTGGGATGAAGATCAGTGTAGCTAAGACTGAGGTTCTGGTCTTATCAAGACAGCCTGCTCGGTGCACTCTCCATGTTATGAAAGCCCCATTGAGACAGGTGGAGAACTTCAAGTATCTCAGGATTGCATTCATGAGTGATGGGTAGCAGGATGAAGAATTGGATGCTCGGATCAGTGCAGCAAGCTGTGAACTGTGGCGATCCGTGGTAACAAAACATGAGCTGGGAAACAAAGCCAAGCTCTCATTTTTCAAATCTATCTTTGTTCCCATTCGTCTTATGGTCACGAATCTTGGATAATGACAGAAACAGTGCGATCGTGGGTACAAACAGCAGAAATGAGATTTCTGAGAGGTGTGGCAGGTATTACCCTACTAGACAGAGTGCACAGCAGCACAATAAGAAAATCTTTAAGTGTTGAGCCGCTACTTCTCCGCATTGAGAGATCTCAGTTGCGTTGGTATGGCCATGTGATACAGATGCCGCAAACTGGTCTTTTTTGGCAGCTGTTATTTTCCAAGCCAGTAGGTAAGAGACCAAGGGGTCGGCCTAGACAACGTGGAGAATCTGGGTTCGAGTCGCTTTGGTATTATCATCGAGGACATGCTCCTGATGGTGGAAGATCGTGATCGCTGGAGATCCTCCAGAGGGCTGCTATCCCCACGACCCTAACAAATAAGCTAGTTTGAAAAGTAAGACTGGTTTTGGTTTTGTTTGGTATTAACTGCCATGGTCATTTCAGGACGGCATTATAGAGACCACAAATTTTGTCTCGCAAGGGTTCTTTAACGTGCAGCCGGCAAACGACTACACAGGACCAACGGCTTTACTTCCCTTCCGAAGGAAGTGCGTGATCTCAGGATTTCCCCCCTGAAAAAATCCTCGTTGTCCTCGGCCGGGTTCAAACCTGCGTCCTCGGGCATCAGAGGCGATCATGCAACCACTGAGCCACCGAGGCCGATTGAAAAGAAAGAAAGAACATGCTGCCACAAGTTTACTTCTTTTTAATTTTATGAATTCTATTTTAAATGTCAGGCTCCAAAAAAATATATTTTTTTCTTTCTGATGAACTTTTTTAGGCAGACTGGCATCAATCAGGGGTCATGAATGCCAATCTAAATGATAAGAAATTTACTGATAATAATGGTTCCAGTATTGATATCTGGTTATAAAAAATTTCATTTATATTGCCCTTTATTAATTTAGTGATAATTAATTTCAAATAATTATAAGGGTCGTAAAAATGAAAACGAAAATTTATGTGGGGAAAAAAAAAAAAAAAAAAAAAGACGACGTGTAGGATCATAAGTTTTTGTTTTTAACAACTGCGAAACCCCGCGTGCAAATTGAACAATAGGTTGCAAGTGTTACATCACATGAGAAAGAACAATAGTTCGCACTTCAAAGCTCTGCATGTGATCGCTTCCAGCCCAAAAGCAAACATCAAAGCCGTCAATGAAAGCACTATGGGTCACCACCCCCAAAAAAATCAAAAACAATCGCAAACAGCACGAGGAAGGTGATGTTGACTGTTTTTTGATTGCAAACGCTCGATTTTACTGGACTTTCTTGAAAAAGGCACCGTAGTTAACACAGCACGGTATGGGGAAACATTGAAGGCACTGCCGCGGCCATCAAACGCAAGCGTCCTGGACTTCTTACAGAAGGAGTGCTTCTTCCCCACGACAATGCACGTTCTCACACCTCGAAAGCAACGGTAGACCTCATCAAAAAGTTCAACTGGGAAGCAATGCAGCATCCACCTTGCAGCCCTGACTTATCCCCATCTGACTTTCACGTGTTTGGGGATCTCAAGAAACATCTGAAAGGGTGCAGGTTTCAGTCGGACGATGAAGCGAAGGAAGAGGTTTTGGAATGGTTCCACACGCAACCGAAAGACTTCTTACATAAAGGAATTACACGCCTTGTTCCACAGTGGGATAAATGCCTTAACACATGTGGAGAGTATTTATAAATTCCTTGTATTCACTTTGGATTAAATAAATAATTGTAGTTTTGATTTGTACTACCCTTATACTTTATTATTGTCCCCACCACAAAAGAAAAAGGAAACCGGCACATGTGCTTATCGATTGTACACATCTGGTCTATTCAGAGTTTCTGAAATGCCATGACCCTAATCTGACTAAATCAGGTTGTTCAAACAAAAACTATAAACAGTCAAATAAGGACAATAAATTATAATATCTTTAACTATTTAAAGGAGAATAAACCTGAAGATAGTAAGGATACGATAATAAAAAGAATATCAAGGCAACAGAAGTACAGAAGGTCATTCACACTTTATGGAAACGATATTAAAATCACTTTTAAGTGCATGCAAATTTATCTGCATGAACAGGAATTATGTATAAGAAACATCCAGTACATAAACACGTGTTGGTAGGATTATTATTTTGTTTGCATGTACTATAACACCGAAAGTCGACCGTTGGTGTAAGGGTACGCCACCGCCTTTTCCGAGGAGAATTACTCGTACAATCAAATAGTACAACGTTGTAAACAAAAAGGTCTTGCCAATTCTAAGAAAGGGGTCTTCAATATACTACATTCCCATGGTAAAGCTCGATCCGCAGAAAGAATGGGTCAACTGCCAGGTCCAAAAGTGCATCCCAAGAAAGTGAGGACCACAGACGTCATTGGTCTCCGGCGAAAATCCTCCAACAGAAAAAAGTACTGCTTCAGTAAACAAAATTATCAACAGAGATTTGAATCTTCGTAAACCAAAGTGAAAAAGGAAGGTGAACTGCCGAAAGCTTTATGAGAAATTGTTAGCTGACCACAAGTAAAAAATGATTGTTACGTTGGATGAAGCATGGCTCTACGTAAGTGATTGTTTTTACTAAGAGAGTGATATGCTACCGAAGACTCGACGGAAATGACCGTCATATGTGATTCAGAGAATGCTATGAACGTTTTCTATCCGGGTTCATGATAGTTGCGGATTTTGCTAGGAAGGCAAGCTGAAGCTGATAAAAGTGGGTTAAAAGGTAAAAAATCAACTCAACTTACTATCAGACTAAAGTTCTAGGCTCTGTGTTCTGAGAAGAAATCCTGCGATTATATGGAAACGATTGTCGAAATGTGACATCAGGACAAGGATCCAGCCACATTCCCAGATCGACGACAGATTTCTTGGCTCAGGTGCAACAGGAAACCAGGATAATGCTGGTTCCCTTTAGCCACATCCCTACCAAATCACTTGATGAAGCCCCAATGGATTTCTGCGCTTTCGGGATGTTCAAGAGAGCCCTCGGGAAGCGATGGTGCAGAACTTTGACTGGCCTTTGGAAAACTATGCAAGAGGAATGGGACAAATTGGACCTTGTAGCCCTCTGAAACAGCCTTGTATCCTGGAAGTAAAGGTGTCGGGCTATTATCAAGAACCAGGGGAATCGGATAGAACATGACAGGAAAAATAAATATGGATTTGTTAGACTAAAATTCAAAAATATAAAATAATTTCCATATTGTGTGAATGACCTTCTGTATTGTATTTAATGTGTCGGTAAATCGCTAATCGAACTGTGCCATATCTGCAATTTCACTAAGGGAATGCCAAGAATAAGTAATGTTCAATTTCTTATCCGTTTCTGACTGGTTGAACGAGTTCATTCATTTATACATGCTCCAGTTTTCTTTTTCCTCTGTGCCAGGGACTACAATTGAATAAACATTTTATTTTATTTTTACATACACAAGTTTCTTGGCGAAGCATCTGCAACAGCATTAGCGTTCGAATTAACTGCAGCACTTGAAGTTTTGGATTTGGTCTTGGGTTTTTCTGCATCTTCTGCAGATTTTGGTCCCAATAAATCAAGAAGCTATATAAATGAAGAAAAAGATAAAGCCACTTAATACCAGAAATTATTTAGAACTATGTTTCAAAAGTATTTCATAAACAAGCTAATCAATGAAATCAATTAATACGAAACATTGTCATGTGATATATAACTATAAAATTAATCATGATACTGTAGTTTGATCTAAACCAACTATAAAGGCCAATCAAATTATAATGATCAGAGTCCTACAGCAGCAAGCAAGAGAATGGCCAGAAAAAGATGAATGGTAGCTTTGTAGTGGTAATCAAGTGTGGTATCTTATGTTGCCAGAAGTATCTGGACACCCCTTTGAAATGTGGTATCTGCTGATTTACATAACCATGGTCCGTATATACAGGGCGAATTTTACGTAAACCAACAAACTTTTAGGGGAGGTAGTTTGGGTGATTCTAAGCAAAAAAGTTCATATGAACATGGGTCTTATTTGAACGATAACTGACATATGAACAGAAATAAAAATGCTGAAACCAAGATCAACAAGTTAATAACTCAGGTTCTCTAACACCCTTGATAATGAAATTGGGTGAATACATAATAGGGTACATAAAACTGTGTTTGCCATTAAAATTTGATCGAATTCCAACAGATAGTTTCTGAGTTACACAGTCAGTGTTAAAAATTTGATCGAATTCCATGTGTTAAAAATTTGTCGGTGTACTTAAAATTCACCCTGCATATGCAGCAGTTTCTTCAGTGTTAGACAGGCATTTAGCTGGCGAAAATAATAAAAAGTTGTTTCGAAGAGCTTACTGACTTTAAACGTAGCGCTATCATGGGATGCTACACATATAACAAGTCTCTCCGAGCAATTTCTACCCTACTGGATGTACCTCGTTCCACTGTCAGTGATGCACCATATATACTCGTCTATAAGCCGATTTTTTTTTCTCAAAAATGACCCCTAAAAACCACATTCGGCCTATGCACGGGTCAGAGTTGATGAAAACTCTTATAAGCAGAATTTACAAAAAACTAATTAATAATTCATTAATCCATTTAGATTTCATTTATTGACCCTGTTACTGCTTAAATAAATTTCTGATAAAATAAAAGCATTCTATCTCTTTGCAGCATACTGAGAATCGAAATGGCTGTGGCAGCCATATTGAAAAAAGTATGAGGGGGGAGGGGTTCAAACGAAACCAGCACGTTTTTACGTGTTCTCTCACTGCAATACATACCGTAAATACATTAATCTAAACAGTTATTCAATAGATAATGAATTCAAAATGGAACATCGAAACATCGAAGACTCAAGAAGATCGAAAAATTCGATATCGGAATTTTTTGAACATCGATACATGAGCTACCATCATCAAGCACTAGCATATAAAATTTAATATACCTTAACAGCACACCGTATAAGTATAAACAATATACAGTGCATTAATCAGTGCATTATTTCACGTCTTTTTCCTCAATTTTCCATCCAGTTTTCCATTGTTAAAGGCAAATGCTCTGGGGTCCGGTGATTTGCCCCAAACTGCCGCATGTCTTTTAATCTTGTAGGCTTTGGTACTATCACCAAGCACTAACACATACAATTTAATATATCTTACAGCACATTGTACAATATTTACAATATAGAGTACATTATAGCTGCCGCCACATAAGTTGAACGACAGGATGACGTCATTTCTAACACCAGCCAATAGACGTTAACGGGAAGTAAATCGCTTAGCTATTCCATGAAACATCCGCTTTCGTTTTCGAAACATTGTTTTCCTATTTATATTTAGTTTCTATTTTTGTTTTTTCTTTTAAATAGAAAAATGAAATTAATAAATTAAAAATTGACGCAGAATAGTCGACTCGAATGCAATTTGTTTTATATTATGACTTTTAATAGGCTTTCCATGCTTAACAATATCTCCACCATTACTATAGTAGAACTAGTGCATCATGGGTAAAATCCAGACAAAGCATATTGATGAGATGACTTACTGCGCATGTCAAAAAGATCGTTCAACTAACGTGGCGGCTGCTATAATTAGTGCATTATGTAACATCGTTTTCTTCAATTTTCCATTATAAAAAGCAAATGCATAAGTCAAATCTCGAAAATAAGATGGCGCCGACCTTGGTAAACTGTCATGGTGTTCATGCCAAGCGCGTCTTGAAAATCGTCCAAGAATGTTTTAATGAAGAAAGTTAATATGGTTACAATTAAAATATATTATTATGTACACGAAAAAAAGATCCAGAATCACTTTCCACAAGCAAAAATCAAAAATATGTAACTAAAATAAAAATACGTTACTGAAAGATGACCAAAACGAAATTGAAACCACGATCGAAAAATGCTTTATAAAATATAAAATACTTGAAATACAAAGTTAATCGAATAATGGTTTCTTGAGTTAATATTTTTTTTACACTTTAATTTGAAATAAAGTTTAACTTACAGTGCTTTTGTTTTAATTTTTGTATCCGTTACGCATTTATAAACTACCCCCTTCGGTTCTGCTGACTAGCATGTCCAAGAAAGCCAGGGAACCATCTAATTCTTTTCCATATGTAAACTTACCCGAGTAAAAATATCATTTGAAATCAATTTATATCATTTGACATTTCAAATGATCTCAAATGATCAAATTTTTAAGGAGATGATGATAAATGATTTCAAATGGCTAGTCATTTGTGCTTGTGAAAGGTAATGACATGATATGAATTGTTTTGAAATGCTCTTGTTTTAAAATGTCCCACAAAAGATAGCAAATGACATGACATGAAATGATACGAATTAATTATAAATGTTCTAATGTTTTGAAATGCTCTAGAAATGATAGCAAATGATATGACATGAAATGATATGAATTAATTTTAAATGATCTTTTTCTTGCCATTTTGAAATGCTGGTTAAATGATTGCAAATGACATGAAATGAAATGATATGAATTACTTATAAATGCTTTAATGTTTTGAAATGTCTAGAAATGTTAGCAAATGATATGACATGAAATGATATGAAATAATTTTAAATGATCTTTTTCTTGCCATTTTGAAATGCTGGTTAAATGATTGCAAATGGCACGAAATGAAATTATGCAAATTGATGTTATTTAAGTTATTTACTTTTGTGAAACACTACTGACATAATGAAACAATTTAATTTTATTTTTAAAAATTTGCTTAAAATTTTGAAATGTTTGAGAAATTATAAAATGACATTATATGAAATATTAGTATTTCAATTGGTTTAAAAAATAGAAATTTCTCTAGAATAGCTATTCTAGAGCTCTTATAAGTGTGTTGAATAATATTCCTATTAATATTAATCATATTAACATTCCAACAAACACTTTAAATTGATCTTATCAAGTTCTTTAATATATATTAACAGT
>JAHWFO010072354.1:42800-53289 GCA_023313115.1 Rhysida immarginata
TCATGTCATTTGGTCATTTGAAATTGCTTCAAATCATTTCATGTCATGGTCATTTGATCAATTGATATTTGTGTCAATTCTCACTTCATATCATTTAAAAAAGACCAAATGATATCAACTGATAACATTTGATATCATTTGCAAATGACCAAATGATATTTTTACTAGGGTAATGCTAGGAAATTGATTATTTAAAGTGCCAACAAAGTCTTCTACATTGGATTTGGAAGTGTCAAAAATAGTAAATATGTTGTCTAGGGTCTGGTCATTTGCCCCACGGAAATTTGCCCCAAACTGCCGCATGCCTTTTGAACATCGATAGCCTACTATCGCTAAGCACTAGCGCATAAAATTTAATATCTCTTACACCACATTGTATAAATATATACAATATAGAGTACGTTAATTAGTGTGTTATGTCACATTAATTAGTGCACTGTACGCAAGTTTTTATCAACTTTTTGGAGAGTAGGATGAAGAAGACGCTACTTTTGATGGTTTTCCCCATACAAAGATTTTATTATTAATTATAAATTTGTTCTTTTTGTAATAAAAATATTTTTCCCTCTCAAGCGTTGCTTTTTTTCCCTTTTTTGCCTTGGCTTATGCTCAGGTCATGGCGTTCTTCCATTTTTTGGGGCCAAAAATGTGGGTTCGGCTTATGCACGAATATATAAGGTAATTGTAAAATGGAAACGTCATGGAACAACAAAGCCCAAGAACAGACAGGTAGAACAAAGATAATTACAGACAGGAACCGCCGAACACTGAAATGCGCTGTGCACACAAATCGAAAGTCCTCCGCTGAATTACTAGCCAACAAATTCCGACATGATTCAGATTTCTTTGTCGGCTTGATGATAACCCGAACTTTGTTGACAAGGTGTTATGGTCAGATGAAGCCCAGTTTTTGGACCATTCGTTCATTCAATTTTGAAAATTTTTTTGGTTTTGTTGCTTATTTGATGCTGAAAAAGTTTGTATGTGATTTTTTTGTGTATCTCCTATGGCTTAGTAGATATGATTTGCACTTCCTAATTTGCATGTCGACAACACTAAGTACCACCATGAGAAAAAGCACCTTCAACTTCCTATTCACTCCCTTCAATGGAATTTGCATAACTACATTTATATCCAAGACAGAAGGGGAGTACAGACTTTGGACTCACCCTGTATAATGGAAAAAATTATGTACTGTAACACAACTCTAGCAGCTCTTATCAGAAAAAACTTAATTTTTCCATTACACCACAGCAAGTCAGTAAATTAAACCCCCAATAAATTCAAAAATAAGAATAAAATACCTGAACTTCAACTTCATTTTTGATGTCCCTGCCATCAGCAAATTTAAGTTTACGTCTTGCATCACCTGGAAATATTAAAAGAATAACACATGTTTTTTGTATCATTCTCTTTACCAACAAGTAAGTTTTTAAATGACAATGTTTCCATAATGTTCCTTCTGCACCTGGATTCAAACCAGGGGCCAAGAGTATCTAGCTTGTCATCAGGTTCCTACATTGTCATGAGGCTTCCACTTTGGTAGTGTCTAATAATAGTGCATGGATCACATGGTACATGCACTCTGCTCTTGCTGGCCATTTTTTCCTGGAAGTGATATCCATGGAGTCAAACAAGGCCAATGAGAAGACAGGATATGACTCGCCAAAGTCATCTGAAACAACAATCCAACCTTCATTGTTTTCAACAAATTAAAAAATACCGATTGTTAAAAAACAATGAAGATTACATTGTTATTTGGGTAATAAATCACGCACGACTCCAATGACATAACAGCCTCCAAAATGGATGCCTCCCTTTTCAAATTGTGCTCATTATTTTCGTTTTTTCACACATTTAGAGTTTGAATTAAAATTTTTTAAATATGCCACAATGTTATTAACAGGAAAGGCTTTCAATATAAATAAAGTTTACACTGACTGAGCAGAACGCATGGGATAGCAGGTCGCTGTTCCACACACCTTGGAGACCTATGCAGCGGCGCAGTTATGCATGAGATCTTGGGGGAAGTAGGTGTATGTTTGATTCATGTGAAATGCAACGTCGTCATGAGTTGACAACATTCGAACAGGACACGGTGGTGGGTGCCCAATGCATGGGAATTCGATTTTGGCAGTCGTGCATGAATTCAGCTTCACGCATTCAACTATGTCTAGGCTGTACCAAGAATGGTTGGAGGAAGGCATAAACAGTCCACAACAGATACCATATCGGGCATCCAACCACCCTTGATGATCATGACTGGTGACACCTGAGACGAATGGTCAACAGAGACAGGAGGGCCATAGTGTGACAAATCATGGACCAATTTAATATCAGCCAAGCTAGAAACGTCTCCTGGAGGACAATCCGTAGGAAGATGCGTGCCCTTGGCAATGGGAGCCGTCGCCCTATGCAGGTACCACTGTTAACCCTGCGTCATCAGACACTCGGGCGTGCATTTGCCACCAATCAAAATTGGATGGACACTGCAACAGTAGCACAACATCACATGATCGGACGAGTCACGGTATCAACTGTTCCTTGCCGATGACAGGGACTGTGTGTGGCGCAAAGCTCATGGGGCAATGGACCCGGCATGGTCCAAGTCGGTGGGGTATCAGTCATGGTCTGGGGTGCGTTTTCCTGGTATGGAATGGACCCCCCTTGTTCTTCTGGAAAACACCTTAAATGGTCTGAGGTATCGTCAACTGCTTGAAGACCATCTGCACCTATTTTCGGCTTTCCACACCCCGCCGACCTTGCAGTCTTTCAAGATGACAATGCACCGCCACATTGCTCCAATGTCGCCCGAGAATTGGTCGGAGGGCAAGCAGCCCTGGACTGGCCACCCCAAAGCCCTGATATAAACCCTGTCGAGCATATCAGGGATGCTGTTGAACTCCAGCTCCGTGCGCTGGATCCTCTACCCACGAAGAGACTGCAAGTGACTACCGATGTGCAGACTGAGTGGTGTCATCTGCCTCTGGAAGTGTACCAGGGATTTGCAGACTCACTTCCATGCCATATCTCTGCACTCCACAGGTCCAGAGGGGGCCTGACCAGATATTAGGTGATATCCCATGAGTTTTGCTCAGTCAGTGTATATGACCGTAGAGTTCTTTTAAATTTGGACATCAACAAATGAAAAAAAAATTTGATTAATTTAGATAAAATCTAGAGCTTCACAAATTGAAAGAGATACTATTCTTTAATAAAGCAATTTTAATCAAACTACAGAAGTAAAAGGTTCAAATTTAAAAATTCTAATAAAGGATGGGTCTGATACAATACGGATACTATTAATTTTATTGCCGACGCACGTTTCGGTGTTACACCATTTTCAAGGCTAGCATAATAGTAACAAGTGATGTTTACATTGTCATCATATTATATAGGAAAATAGGAGACGGTTTAAATTTAAATTCTCTTTACTATTGTCATCGACAATACCATTTTTTGCAGTTTTCGGATTTCATCGCTTATGATTTTATTGTACAATAGCATGTTTTAAATCCACTTATTTGAAAAAAAAAAAAAAATGCATTCTTAAGCAGTAGTTATTTAATATACGCATTATTTGATCAGTGCCTTAAGTTTCATTAAAGAAATGCACACTAAACAATGACTATTGTCAGGAGAAAATAAGTTTTTGGTGATTTCTTAACGCCAAACATGCTCGCTACCATAGATTGACTTTGCATGCAACCGTTCCTGCAAAATTCATTTGCATTTGGAGTTTTTACAGAGTTTCTTGCAATGGATGCTTTGCAATACGAGTCACGCCGCAAAGGATACTGGGTAATTCTGAGCGCGACAGCCATGATGGAAGAATCCTTCGAAAATTAGTAATATTTGCGGTTTTAAAAGCAGTAGTTTGAAATAAAATGGTGAATTTTTGCTCAGTTTTTGGATGCTCGAACAATGCAAATAAATGTCGGCAAAAATCCTTTTATTGATTGCCTTCTATAATTAAAAAACAAGGCGATCAAACGAGAGAGCTATCAGCGAGAAGAAGAGCTGCCTGGTTAGCAAGGATTAATCGTGCTGATTTGAACCCTTCCAGTTATTCTTATACCAGGATATGCTCTGATCATTTTCATTCAGGTATGATTTGAGAAATTTAGTTTCATTAGTAATTTAATAAATATGGTTTTACGCTGTGGCTCCGTGCACGATCACCGTTCAGCGATGCATGCTGCTGCCTGAGCTCCGATGTGGCTTTTTTAACGCCTATAACCATTCATCTTTTTTAATTATAATTTTTGATATAACTATTTTTGGAGTTCCATTAAAAAATTGGTACACACTAAGTGTCATGTAGGAAGTAACATTGTGACTGGCAATCACAAGTCATCTTGGTCGAGCACAGAGCATGTAAAACTGAGAGCACATTTCGAAGCCATGACTGCTGCCAAGCTACTCACAAAATTTTTCATTAATAATTTTTTTCTTTCACTAATATTTTTCTTTCAAAGCATGTTCAGAATTAGAAAACAAACAGAACGTGGTTCAACAAGTTTGAACAAACGTGTGGTTTTTAATTTTGGATTATTCAAAGCGAAAGAACAGAACGAAAGAGGCTGACAGAAATCCCTTATCTCTCTCACCCGCATTAATCCACTTGTAAAGTCGGAACCAGTATTAAACAGAAATCTATTTCTCTTTCCGAAATAATAGATCAAAAGTTATCAGTGAACGGCCAAGAAAAAAGTTACTTTCCGTGTACCAATTAAAATTTTAAAATTTAAATGTGGGTAGTCTCCTTTTAATGGGGAAAATCGTAAAATTAAAATTTAATAAAAACAAGAAAATAAAGTCACCAATCTTGAAAAACGATGAAGAAACTTGTGAGATGGAAGAAAACTTAAACCATGTAGTCTATTGAAGTTGTTGTTGATAGTAGAAATAAACTTAGTCTATTGAGAATGTAGATGAAGTCTTGTGAAGTTAGTAGAAAACGATAATCTTGAAGGAAGTGTTGGTTTTGAAATACAGATGAAATTTTGAAGAGGGTGATCCAAATATTTGGGATAAAATTTATATAAAACGTTTTTGAGAATATTTCTCATCATCAGTAGGATAAAACATTTTTGAATGGTGAAAACAGTTGAAATAAGATTTAACAATTTGAATGGTGAATAAGTTTATTTCTACTATCAACAACATCTTCAATAGACTACATCGTTTAAGTTTTCCTCCATCTCACAAGTTTCTTCATTGTTTTTCAAGATTGGTGACTTTATATTTTTGTTTTTATTAAATTTTAATTTTACGATTTTCCCCATTACAAGGAGACTACCCACATTTAAATTTAAAATTAATCATTTAAACTCCTTAGATCAATAAAATTTTAAAAGTTAAATTTTGGAAAAAACGCGACGAAGTCTGATACGTGAACTTGAAGCATGGCAATTTGTCGACGCTTGCCGCTGACCGGGCTTCGCCTGCGGCAAGCTCCTGACCATGACTGTGCGTTTTGAACATCTGTAATTTTTTATCTTACAATTATTTTTCACATTTTGGGGCCTTGTATCGTTAATATATGGTGACATTACTAATATTCACAAGTCATTTTTGCTGCCATGCATGGAGTTGCAGCTTTTTATTTCTTACCATACATGTTCCACTCTTCAACTTAAATGATCAATTAAAGGATTTTAAAAAACTATACTTACTCAGGCAGAAATAATCCATATCTCTTGATTTTCACACTTGAGAGAAGTAAAAAAATTGTAGGCTTCTAGGCTTTTATAATTTCAAAAATCTTCAATAGTGTAAGCACTTTTTTCAAAACACGAGGTATGTCATGATGTCTGGATAACTTATCGAAGGAAATGTTGCCAAATCATTATTCCATTTTGATTTTGGAATACTATACGGATCTAAATATCCAATTATCTCAATCTTTTGGCGATACCTAGCCTTAGAATTGCTATCCAACTCCAAATAATATTTGGATAAGCATGGATCCATGTTGACGTCTGGCGTATGATCTTCCATCATGGCAGTCTTGTTCGTTGCTAAGGCGTCACTAGGGACACTGTGACGTTATTGCAAAGCATTTATTGTGTGAATGAGATTGAGGTCAACACCTGCTGTTAAGGAACAATGGTAACAATTAGCACATTTAAAGCTGGCGCACGTGTTCATTTCACGTGAGCTATCATGCGGAGCAGCTATTAAAGTAGTTACTATTCGAACAGTGAGCTAAAAGCAATGGTCTCATTCACATCCTTTCACTTAAGGGAAAGTGACTTTGTCTTTGCTTTTGAAAAGCAAAGAAAATAGGTTTTCATTGTGAATGAAACCGGAAGTGAAAAGATCACTTTTGTTGCTTTTGTTACTTTTGCATCTAAAACTGTGTCAGCCATAAATAGCATGATGAACATATTGAAATTGTTTGAAAAATAGTGACTGACTTATTGATTGTGAAAAATGTTTACTGTTGTGCATGGTTTTATTATTCCAAACAAAATTTACAACATTTATTAATATATTCTTATAAGTTAACTGATATAAAACTAATAATACGAGGTGGGGCAAGATGTGCATTGGTTTAGAAGGACTGCAGTGAAGAAAGTACTCAAGTTAGAGAATTAACGTTCATTTTTTTTGGATAAGTATACAATCCCATTTTTTCCATCAAGTTTTGAAGATCACATCAGCAAGATGGCAGCCATCAGAAGCGATGCAATGACGAAGGCGATTTCTGAAGCTTCTAACCGCGTTATGGCACATTTGAACGGGGATGGCGGTTATTTCCTCACTGATTCTGCGTTTCAGGTCTTCCAACGTGTGAGGACGATGTTGGAAAACATTTTCCTTGAGGTAACCCCAAAGGAAGAAGTCGCAAATGCTTAAATCTGGTGAGCGCGCTGGCCACCCCACTTCACCCCTCAGAGAGACCAGTCGCGCGGGAAACATTTGTTTCAGTTTCACCATGGAAATTCGATCTATATGGGCTGTAGCCCCGTCCTGTTGGAACCAAACGTCTCCCAGATCGACTTCTTCACTCAATGCTTCTAGTTTAGGTTCAAGAAATTCTTCCAACATCGAAACATAATGTTCAGCATTCACGGTTACAGTTTCTCCATCCTCTTCAAAAAAATAAGGGCCAATGACCCCAAACTGGGATACTGCACATCACACAGTCACCTTAGGGGAGTGAAGAGGTCTCTCGTGCATATGACTTGGATTTTCGTTAGCCCAATAATGAAAGTTCTGCTTGTTAACAGTTCCTGTCAGGTGGAAGTGGGCCTCGTCACTACTGAAAAAAGTTGATGTGTCAGGGATGTGGTCCAGCATTTCTTGGCATCGGTTTACACGGTTCTCGTTGTCATGGGCCGTCAGCTCTTGAACAATCATGATCTTGTATGGATGGAATGCCAAATCTTGATGCAGAATCCTCCATAAAGATCGAGTTGACATGCCCAAAGCAAGTGCGTGTCTACGGGCAGAGCGCCGTGGTGACTGCTCAACAGCTGCTCTCACCGCGTTCACGTTTTCCAGTGTTCTTACGGTACGTGGTCTTCCAATTCTCCTTGGCGTTACTGTGGAACCCGTGGCTTGCAATGCACGAACCCAACGTCTGATTGCATTACCGTGCGGGACACTTTCACCACGCGGAATGTGGAAGTGAATTCGGAAGGCCCTCTGTGTGGCAATAACATACGGCCATTTTGCAAAAAAGCGCTAACGGCAAACCCACGATGCTGTCCACTCCAAACCATCATATGATATGAAAACGGGATAATGCTACAAACTCCATGATACACATCCCAGACTACTAGTGCCACCATACGCTGAAAACTGGCAAAGCGAAACCGATGAACTTCTATTGCCCCACCTTGTATAATCTTGAGGAATTCTGTACTCATTCTCAAGATGGTTAAATAAATTGTTTCAAGTTTCATCTTCCATAGCAGGTCAATTCTAATATTGTGGCAGTAAACCAGATATCCCCAGAACACACAATGCCTTCATTAAGTCTGACGTCGTGCACTTATCTCCGAAACTAATGGACATACAGCCTAATTGGAATGATCAACGGCCATGTGCTCATTTTTCAAGTGCCATAAACAAGTGCAACTTCGTGACAAAAGGTTAAAGCAGCAATTTGGGTGTATTCGAAATGTGATCACAGCAGGAGATTTAAAATACCAAATTTGCACTCTGTCACAAATTCACTCCCATTTACGTAATGCTATTCAACAATTTTTAATTAATTTTATTGTATTTCCTTTATCAAAAACTACTCTGTAAAACATTATTGACCATATTCACCACCAAGGATTAACAACAAAATGAGAAATCAAGACAAAGATTATCTTATTAAGTATCACATGTAATTCACCATTTGATTGATTATCCTTTATTAAGAAGAGTGATTGTGAAAAATATTTTCATAACTTGTATCTACTGTCACTACAAACTGCATAAAGAATTTGAATTTTATCGCTTGATGAGCAATTCAATAGGCAACTGAAATTTGAAAGTGAAAACAATATTTCATTTTGCACATACCATCATCAATCAACGAATCATATTGAGCCTTACAAAAAATTGTGAATTAGTCCGAGAATCAGTCAATCCGTGATGGTGAGAACTAACTGTAATCCTGACCACAGTGATACTGTAAGTTTTAATCCTCGGTTAGCAAATACGGTCGTATGAAGATTAAAAATTAGACTAGACCTTACCAATTAGACTGGCGATGTTATAGTGGTAACGTTGTTTTAATAAGGCCTCTCTGTGGTTTGCAATAACTTCTTCTACTACTTGTTCCACTTGTTCAGGTGTAACAATCACTCCAACACCTGCAGCTTCTTCAAATGCCTTAATGTCTACAGGTTCTTTTGGATGTTCAAGCAAATAATCTAATGCAGCTATAACAAAAGAAAGGGGAATAGTGAGCATAAAACCGGAAAAAAAAAAGAAACCATAAAACTAAATTTTAAAAAAAAATGGACCTAAGGGCTACATCCCTCATGAAATTCAAAGATAATACATGTACTCGTAATTATAAAAATAAGCTCCAAAGGTTAGATGGAACAAAGTACACAATTAAAAATCTTATTTTGTCTTTGCCATTTTCCAGTATGTCTGAAGATATCAAGACTTGAACTTTAAATGGATGAATGATTTTTAAGAAACCTGTTAATTAATAGACTGAACATGATGAAGCCATATGATTAAACAGAGGTGATCGTTTTGCAACTTCAGCTGCAAACTGATTGCTGTTGTCTGCAGACTGACAACTGAATTTTGACCAAAATGAAATCAGTATCACAAAACAGGTCTAGTTTAGAAGGTGTAAACAGAACTGTAGTGAGCAATTCTGTTTTCATCAAGAACTGTAGTGAGATGTTTTGATGACATTCTACCTCAAGTTATCTTTATGTTTAGTAATGAGGAAAAAGTCGAAATGGTGGCATGTTCTGGACTCATCCTTACATTGAAAAATAAATTGGAATGGCAGAATGGTACATTTGCACGGGCCTACCATGAGATGATGATACGGACTCAAAAAAAAATTGTTTTTTCAATAAGAGGAAGCTGTTCATATCGCATTTATTGTGTTTGAGGTGAAGAAATTAATGTTTCTGCCATTTGTTCGTTTTTAGAAAAAAAAAATTAATTTCTCTAAAAAGGCTTACCCCATTTCCAGAAAAACCCTCAATGCATAGTTTTAGGACCCCCCGAAATATTAATAAAGTAAAAAATAAAAAAAAAATGGAGGGGGGGGGCATAGTTAATAACTCTAAATGGCTCATCACATCCAAACGGGTCATTTACAAAAGAAAAAAAATTCACTTTTCTGACAGGAGTCTGTACATGTCAAGTTTATTGAGTTTGGTTCGCTGGTTTGAACGCTACAGCCATTTTTTTAAGTTTTAGAAAAAAATTAATACCTCTGAAAAGGCTTATCCAATTGACATAAAAATTATGCTAAGGCACAATTTAAGGTACCCTCTAAGATTGTATATTTCTTATTTGGGTCTGCTATTGGCCGTTTCAGAGAAGTTAGCTGCACAAAATTGGTCACATATGTCCATACAGACGGAAGTTGTTTTTTTTCAAATTTTCAACATATCTTTTTGAATCGTAACTTTTTAAGTCGATTTCAGTAATAAAAAAAAAAACAAAAAAAAAGGTTTGGGTTTCTGAAACAAACACATAGGCCTTCATTCTAATACCCTGTCCGCACTGCTGGGCTAGCTTATTGTTGAGCTAGCTTATTCGATTAGCTAGATATCTTGGCTTAAGTTGTAGGCTAGGTCGTTCGCACTGAAGTGCTCTAAAACTAGCCTACAGTTCTAGACCTCACTAATCGATATCGGAAAATACCATATATCCTGGAATAATCAGTCATCAGTTTTCAGCTAAGATGGCACCCTGTCAAGCAGAGCAGATGTTTTTTGTTCTCCTGAGTTATTGTTAAATTACAAAGAGCACGGTCTTATAACCTTGGTCAAGCCAAGCAAGC
>JAHWFO010072354.1:78770-94526 GCA_023313115.1 Rhysida immarginata
AATAATAATAATAATAATAATAATCTTTTTTATTATTAATTTTTTAAGATTTATCAAGTAAAATGTAAATAAGATTTATAATTATCAAACATTATGTGAATAAATCTTTTATCAATAAAACTAACTGCTTCAAATTTAGTTTTTTTGGAAGTTGTTTTTCAATTTAAATCAGAAAAAAAATGTAGAGAAAATATGTTATATTGGAAAAAAAATACTTTATTTAAAACTATTGAGAGATTGTGCAAGCGAAAAATGTAAAAATTTTCACAAAAATAACAACGGGAAAGCAGACGAAACATAGTTCCCATAGAATTTCCATGACAGGGAAACCTAGTTCCCCTCTTTTTCACCAGGATCGCTGCGTGCCAAGCGCAACCGCTCACACCCTCTAATGTCGTATCTGTCTACTCGGTAATCTGTGGTAATGGCGCCTGCAGTGTAATAACATGGAAGAATGGAGATTAGTTCCACTTTTCGGCTTATTAAGAGTTTAATTTTGAAGAGATTAGGTCTGTATATTCTGATAGCCTGGGCTTTTTAACATTGAAGATGTTATGTGAATATTATACACTATAGAAATGACCAGTAAGATGATAGTATCAACTAATTTAAAGTTAGCAGCTTTATTTAATCATCTAAAAGAAGTAAACTTCATGCGTTTATTAACAGTAAACTACCTATTAGGTTATTATGAATGGATAAAATCCTCTTTCAAGTCGAAATTGAATAGATAAATATGATTCAGTTTGCCAATTTTTGATTGCAATTCAAATTTTATATTTTAAATATAATTCTAATTTGTTCAGTCTAAGGCTCCTATTTTTCATTAATATAGTCCTAACAGCAGTAATGTAACGAATAATATTGATATATAGAATGTTAATGCTATATTTGAAAATGAAAATAAAATTGGAATAGGTATAAGTAAGGTGATTTCTACATCAAATACTAAGAAAATAATAGCAATTATAAAAAAACGTAATGAGAATGGTAGAGGAGCAGTCTTGTAAGGGTCAAACCCGCATTCGAAGGGGGATGATTTTTCTCGGTCTTTTTGTTTGTTTTTTTTGATAAAATTGAAGATAAGATTATCAAAATAATTGAAATTAAGTAAGTAATTGTAATTAATGTGGTAATTGTAAATATAATTAAATCTTTTTGGTTGGAAGCCAAATGTACAATAAATACTAAAAAGGTAACTCCTCATCAATAAATTGAAGTAAATAAAAATAATCATACTACATCTACAAAGTGTCAATATCATGCTGCGGCTTCGAAGCCAAAATGGTGTTAAGGTGAGAAATGTAGTGCTAGTAATCGTGTAAAACAGGCGGTGAGGAATAATGTACCAATAATTACATGTATACCATGAAATCCTGTTGCTATAAAAAATGTTGACCCAAATGCTGAATCTGAAATAGTAAAAGATGCTTCTTTGTACTCAAAAGCTTGTAAGGCTGTAAAATACACCCCTAATAGAATTGTAATTAATAGGGCTTGCTTAGCTTGTGTATAATTAGCTTCTATCAATCTATGGTGTGCTCATGTTACTGACACTCCTGATGACAGTAAAATAGCTGTATTTAGTAGTGGAATTTGAAATGGATTAAATGGTGTTACTCCTGCAGGCGGTCAAGTAGATCCAATTTCTATTGTGGGTGATAGTCTTCTGTGAAAAAATGCCCAAAAAAAGAAACAAAAAAAAGAACTTCGGAAGTAATAAATAGAACTATCCCTCAGCGTAATCCTGTGACTACTAAATTTGTGTGGTGGCCCTGAAATGTACCCTCTCGTGAGATATCTCGTCATCATTGAATTATTGTAATGATTAAAATTATATTTCCTAAAAATAGTATTATAGGAGAGGCCTTGTGGAATATATATACTATACCGTAGGTTGAAATAAGTGCGCCTATTGCTCTTGCAACTGGTCAAGGTCTTTGATCTACAATATGAAAGGGATGATTTGTCAAAAGTTACTTCTCTTGAGTAGAGTACAGATAAAATTGTGAATACATATGATTGAATAATAGCTACTGCTGTTTCTAGTAGAAGTAATAAAATTTGAGATGAAGTTAACAAGATTAGGATTAATCTTTGTAAGATAGGTCCTTGGTTTCCTAATAAGGTTAATAGAAGGTGTCCTGCGATCATGTTGGCTGCTAATCGGATTGACAGTGTGATTGGGCGGATACTATTACTGATGGTTTCAATCAAAACCATAAATGGTATTAAATATGAGGGCGTACCCTGGGGAACTAAATGTGCAAATATGTGATTACATTTATACCCTGAAAAGTTTTCGCCGCCTTCAAATTGCCCCAAAGATGGCGACCAAATAAGCGATCTACTCATTTCATATCATTGGGTTTCCCCAACTGACTTCCTTTCAAGTCTATGGAGTTATTGCGTTTGAGCAATTTGTGACGTCAGAGTTAGGCTTGGGTCACACTGGCGTAAAACGCCACGTAAATACGTCGACGTAACGACGTCAGTGATGTCACTTCCGGTAAATAGCATGGTGCCGCGCTTGGCGACGTCGTTACGTCGGCGTATTTACGCGGCGTTATACGCCAGTGTGACCCATGCCTTAGACTGTTTGTCGTCAGAATTTAAAGAACTCTATTTGAAGTATAACGATCCTCCCGCTACTGCTAGTAACATTTTGATGCCATAACTTTTGAAAGGATTGATCTAGACCATGATGTAAGAAGGAATTTTTCTTCCTACATCATGACCTAGAGGCTTGAAATTTTCTACACACGTAGACACACGAAGCTTGAAATTTTCTACAGAGGACGGTGCGAAAAATATAGCGAATCATCTTGGGTGGCCCGGAGCCCCTCAGGGGCTACTTGTATGAATTTCATGGTTCCTTTTTTATCTTTTGAACAAAGAGGGCAAAGATCCTGAAATTTCGTAAATTTGTTGTGTGATTCTAAAAAAATAAAACCAATATACAAGAAAAGTGATATAAGCCTCTAGGGCCCCGGCGGAGGTTCCGAGGCCCCAAATACAATTGAACCTATAACGATCTAGGAACCTGAAATTTTGTATATCTAAAGTGTGATACTAAATAAGTATAGCAAATATACAAGAAATGTGATGTAGGCCTATGGGGCCCGCCAGAAGAGCCCGAGGCCTCAAATACAAATCAAGTTATAATTTTTGAATGGAAAGGTCTAGAAACCTGAAATTTTGTATATTTTTTAGTTTGGTACTAAAAACTATAGCCAATATAGAAGGAAGCTGATATAAGCCTCTAGAACCCTGCCAGGGGCCTCGAGGCATCAAATACAATTGAAGCTATAACATTTGAACGGAAAGGCTTAGGAACCTGAAATTTTGTATATTCATAGTGTGGTATAAAAAATATTGCAAATATACAAAAAAAAGTAATATAGGCCCCAGCAGAGCCCCACAGACCCCAAACATAAGCAAAGCTACAACTGTTAAACGAAAAGGTCTAGAAATCTGAAATTTTGTTTACTTATAGAAAATTACTTAAAAATTTAGCTAATATACACTAAAAACTGGTATAAGGCTCTTGGGTCTCGACAGGGGCCCTGTCACAAATCAAGCTATAACTTTTGAACCGGAAGTCCAGAAATCTGAATTCTTGCATATTTAAAGCGTGTTACTTAAAATTTTAGCTCTTATACGCTAATACTTATATAGTCCTCTGGGGCCCTGGCAGGGGCCCTAAACACAAACAGAGCTATAATGTTTGAACGAAAAGGCTTAGAAATCTGAAAATTTGTATACTTATAATAGTTTACTAAAAAATTTAACTAATATACACAAAAAACTAGTATAGGGGAGAGCGGGTAACAGTGAGACACGGGGAACTGTGAGACATTCATTGCAGCATCCAGAAAAGACATCACCATCAACTAGCGCTACCATAGCTAAAAGGTGAACTTAATTATCTATGCACCCATCTAGTTTCAGTTCTCTAGGATCCCTGCAGGCTCAAGAAAACTGTACTTGCATAAGTTAAGGATAGTAATGTAAATTTTCTTATTGTCAATTATAGTACATTGTTCACCGCATTTATAACATTTGATAAAAAGATAGCTATATATGGAATGCTTATTCATTAAGCTTTCTGAAATCTATAAGCGATTTAAAAATGAAATGGAAACTTAGGCTTACAGTCTTGAAAAATTAAACCATGTAGTATGGGTAACAGTGAGACAAAATGATTTGGGGAACAGTGAGACGGGTGTTTCAGTATTACCCACCACAACATGTTGAATTCTGCATGATGTAGTATATCAAAGAATCGTTGTTTGGCAAAAGAATTTCATATTTTATATTTTCCTTAAATCACAATAGTTATAAAATTTTAAGCCAACATATTTCAATGACGTATTTTTACATAAATTTCCATTAATAAATGTGATAAAATATTTCATTGTTTTTTTTAATTTAGAAGAATATGTTGTAATAAATAAATGCACCAAAAAAGCATGTCTCATTCTTCCCCAACCCTGGGGAAGAATGAGACAACGTGCTTCAGATTTGTTTTATTTTTTTTCATCAAAGGTTTTTCATAATAAAATCTGAAATTAAATTATGTCATAGCTGTATAAGTTTAGTATTTCACAGAAAAAATTCGTCGCATTTGGTCCAATGTAACATGAAAAAACTGCTTTAGAAAAAAAGTGTGTCTCACTGTTACCCAATCTCCCCTAAGGCTCTTAGGTCTCCACAGGGGCCCTGAAGCCCAAATCACAAATAAGCTCTAACATTTGAATAATAAAAAGGCCTAAGAACTTGAAGTTTTATATTTTTACAGTGCGTTACTTAAAAATTATAGAAAATATACAAAGAGACTGGTATAGGCCTCGGGGCTCCTGGCGGCCTCAATTACAATTGAAGCTATAAAATTTGAACGGAAAGGCCAGCGGTCCTGAAATTTTGTTTAATCATTGTGTGGTATTTAAAAATTTAGCTAATCTATATTAAAAATTATATAAGTCTCTTGGCAGGGGCCTTGTGGCCTCAATCTCAAATCAAGCTATAAATTTAAAACCAGAAATCCAGAAACCTGAAATGTTTTATATTTATAATGTGTTGCTTAAAATTTTAGCTATTACACACTAAATTTGATATAGTCCTCTGAGGCCTCGGCAGGGGCCACGAGGCTCCAAATACAAATCAAGCTATAACTTTTGTACTAAAAGGCCTAAGAACCTGAAATTTTGTATTTGTGCCCCTCCACTTATTATAGTCACGAGCCGCTACTGCTCGTAACATATTGATGCTAAAACCTTTTTATCGTTGGATAACGATGCCTTAACTAATTTTTTATATTTTTATTATATTTTATCTTTTTTTATTTTAGATTATAGTGATTAAAAACTTCAATTAAGTATCGTAGCGATTTAGCGCTCCCTGAGTGAGGCGCCTTTGTGCTGGGCACAACCTGCACGCGGCAGCCTTGATTCTACTTCTTCCATGACATAACCTTCTTCCAGTCTTCACTTGTCAAATCACGACATTCAAGACAGAGCTGTAGATAAAATGCGCCAATTTATGTTTTGGTTAATTTTACTGCATGAGGCCTTTTTATGAAAAGTGAAAGGTGTTTTATGAATAGTTCCTGGCAGTTCACCTGAACTACAGAAGGTTAATTACGATCTTTGGTAACGATTTATTGCGTGAATGCTGCGGACCCAAAGCAGGTGAGATAGTGCTATTGCATCCGCATTGTTGTGTTTCATTTGAAAGCAGTAAATATCATGAAAAAATATCTCCCAAAATCGGATTTTACTGCGAAGGATAATACATTTCGACGCTAATTACAGCTATTCTGCTATAATTAGAGCATGTAAGACACGAAATTTCTATATTTCGAAGAAAGGCATATTGGTAATACTGAATGGAAAAGGAAAATCTCGGAATGTTTAAGTCCAACTGACCAGAAACTGAAAAATCCTCGAATTCCCATAAGGCGAACACCATAGGTCATTTGAAAGGTCAAACAGCTTGACAAGTGTAAAAATCCTGCAACCCAAAAGGGATCGTAAACATTGTAGGAACTTCACAGGCTACCGTAAATAAAATAATAAACAAAGATTTGCAACTGGAAAAGCGTCACAAGAATCGTGTTTGTAAGCTGCTGCCACGACACTTCGCAGAAAGAAAGAGGAACTGTCGGAGGCTCTATAGGGTTACCTCGCAGCAAACGGTGGAAGTGTTTGTCACTTTGGATGGAGCCTAAGTCTACGTCAATGATTGCAACAAATACCCGCGCGATTTTCTACTATCCAGGTGGAGAGAAATCCTATCAAACAAGGTCAAAGGAATGTAAAGAAAGTTTTTCAAAAGGATTTATGGTGATTGCGGCATACTCGTACAACGGCAAGTTCACAATCAGAAAAGTGGACAGGAAGCCTAAGGTTGATTCCCTTTACTATCAGCAGCATGTTCTCAGTCCAATTTTCTACGAGGAGAGGACAAAAATAAAGTTTGGCTGCATCAAGACAAAATCTCCAACTGTAGGTCTAACTCGATCGTTCAATTAATGTTGGATTTGGAAGATGAAACTGGAATTCACATTATACCCTTTCAGGATATCCCTGTCAAGTCACCCGATGCATCCCCGATGGATTTCTGTGGAGTTGGATTTTTGAAAGGTGCCCTTGCTGGACGCCGTCTAACAACCATTGAGGGTCTCTGAAAAGTCTGCAAACAAGAATGTAACCACATCAGCCTCGCCGTTCTGCAGACATCTTTTCTACAGTGGAAAATACGGTGGAGGATAATAGTCCACAACCAAGATCACCAAATACCACACGATCGTTGTGGAGAAAGAGGATTTCTTCTTTTACCATAGATAGTAATCAAACTTCTGTATATGGTTTGGTTAGGTTAAAAAATTCGTGGAGGATCAATCCAGCCATTGACCACCAAACTGTTAGCATAACCTTCTTGGGATGGATGTCACGTTTGCCTTTTTGTTTGGAGGATCATCACAGTCTACACATTGTCCTGAATAATGGAAATTATCATACAGGATCCACTTCTCGTCAGGCGTCACAATTCGATGTAGGAAAAGGTCAGTTTTATTCCGCAAAAGGAGTGAGGAACAAATGGACAAACGTTGTGGTTTGCTGTCTTCGCTCAATTCTTGAGGTACCTACTTTTCTCGCCTGCGCATTGTAAAACTAGCGTTAAATGTTCACAAACAGTTGTATGATCAATTATAACCCTGGATGCAAGTTCACGTGAAGTTAGCCGGGGATCGACTCCACTAATGATTTTAAAAAAGTCATTGTCAACTTCCGATGGACGTTCGGAATGGGGTTTATCTTTAAGGTTTATTTCTCCGGATTTAAATTTCTTGAACCATCTTTGGGCCTTGCACTTAAAAAATTTTGGTCACATTTCTTACAGCCTCGGTAGCCCAAATAACAAATACACCTGACAGCTTTGATCAACAATAGCGCAAAAATTAATCGTTAGGCGAGCACCGACAATGAGTCCCTTTTCAAAGCCGATTAGGTCTTATTTCCCCATGCTGATCAAGTTCTGCAAATTCTAAAAACAGAATGATCAATTCAACTACTAAAGGGTGACCTATAACCACCTTGTTCACCGACCTCTTAAACTCCCTCTCCAAAAAGAAGCAAGGGAGAAGGTATTCAACTTCATCAGCTTTGACAAGCTGCGGAAGCAAACGATTTTAATGATAAGTACACTGACAAACTTATCAATAAGCACAGATGGCATCTAAAAACTTAAGGAAGTGACAACCCTCCAGAAGAATGAGAATCAAAAGAAATGTTTCATAAGTCTTCCATATAACAGATAACTTCTGAAAGGCCTTGGAAAAATATATAAAGGCTGAAGTAACCATACCATCAAAAAATTGCTAGAATCCACTAAAGACAAGATCCCACCCCTGTACAGATCAGGAATCTATGAAGTTAAATGTGAACTTACCACCTAAAATATGTAAGATAATTTCGGAAAGAACTGAAATCAGGAATCACGAACATTTCAGCTATTCAAAAATCATAAAACCAAGAAGTCAGACTATGCTCAGCACATCCTGACAAGTGGTCACATAGCGAATAAAGAAAACTTCAGAACTCTCCATACAACGGAGGATTATACAGGGTCGGGACACATTAATATGACCACCTCTCCTCGAACATGTTGAAACGTCCCATGGTATGCATATGAAAAATCATTGCATATCATTAAAAGCTGACAACAGCAGACGTCTATTAGCATCCGTTAACACAGCAATTGTCGCCGTCATGGGCAGAGCAAGTGACCTGTCGGACCTCCAAAAGGGGATGATCATTGGCTATCGGACCAAGGGGGGCAGCAGTTCAGAGATAGCCACCTTTGTGAACTGCTCCAGGGCTGCCGTTGTGAAGGTGTACCGCGACTGGACGAACCAGACAGTTTCGAGCAATCGAAGAGGTAACTGTGGGGCCCCACGAGTCATCGATCCTAGAGCGAGCGTCGGTTACGACGCCTGGCCAAGACCAATCGGCGTGCCATTGTAGAGCAACTGACACAGCAAATGAACAGTGGGGCAATTAGGCGTGTCAGCACCAAGACAGTGCAACGATCCCTCTTGAGGTTGGAGCTCCGAAACAGGCGTATGGTAACAGCACCCATGTTGACGCCTGTGCATCGCCGAAAACGCCTCCAATTCGCAATGGATTATCGCCATTGGACCTCGGCCGAGTGGCAAAGGGTTGCTTTCTCTGACGAGTCGCGGTTTCAGGTGAACAGAGTGGACGGACGATGGAGAATTCGCCGGGGAAGCATCTGAGAACAGGCATCCCGACACCATCGTTGGCAGACGACAGGCTGGTAGGGGAGGTGTGGCTGTTTGGGGGATGTTTTCGTGGTATGGTCTGAATCCACTGATGCCGCTAGAGGGTACACTGAATGCTGTTCGTTACCTGACGATCGTCGCAGACCAGGTACACCCCTTCATGTCGACAGTGTTTCCTCAGGGTGATGGCATCTTTCAACAGGACAATGCTCCCTGCCATACTGCCAAAATTGTCCACGACTGGTTCGAGGTGCATGAGGATGACTTCAAGCTACTCCCATGATCACCAAACTCCCCGGACCTGAACACCATTGAACCTTTGTGGGGCCATCTCGATCGCCATGTCCGCAAACTGGACCATCCACCACGCACGGTGATGGAATTACGGTATGCACTGATCGCCGAATGGTCCCAGATACCTGCAACCACCTTCCGAGGACTTATTGACTCTCTGCCACGTCGACTAGCTGCTGTGCTTGCCGCCAAAGGTGGATATTCCGGATACTAGCAGATGGTCATATTAATGTGTCCCGACCCTGTAGAAGCCTTACTTTTTTGGAATCCCGGGAGATTTCCAAACACCCCCCAGACGACCTTATGAATCTTTAACCAATCTTCTTCTTTATGTAACCAATCAGATAATTTATTACGCTTGTTTCTCTGATTGGCTATTTTTCTATAGAAATTCTCTGTTCGAATTGGAAAAATCTTTGCATACTGACTGATGATCACCTTATGTGCATCGAAATGTACAACTGTGTCAATAAATCCCAACTTTTTGTGGTCAAATGGATCTTGTGTCTCCTGTTTCTTCATACTGTAAGTAACCACAGCGCTGGAGGTTTATTTCTAATTACTAGTTTCTAATTAAATATAGACAAGTTTCGTATCTGATTTTAATTCATTGGGCATGTACATAGATCTCACCAGCTCGGAACGTCACCTGAATAACTGATTAAGCATAGGCTCGAGTGGAGAAATATGCAAATCTTCCCGGGCCACTGGTAAGGAAAGCAGCACAATCCTCGTTTTGCTACTGCAATGCCCTAACCTCCCCTTGTGTTTCACCAGCTCTTTTGCACTTAACCACCGGTAGACAAATATTACCTACTCAACAGCTAAATAAGTGGCGAGATCAGATCGTGTCTGATATTGACGAAATTCGTAAATATATCGACATATTATAAATCTCATCAAAACAGAACAATGTTTTTTGTAAATTTCATTGTTTTAAAATCTAAACTTTCATTGTTGGGATGGCAACTCGCCGCCTGTCATGCAAATGCAGCACCACTCATCCGGTTACTATGACAAACGATTGTTTATTTAAACAAATTGGCGGGCAGTGATGTGTCGACCAAAGTGGAACAACGAATAATCATCAAGTTTCTTCACGACGAAGGTGTGAAAGCATCTGAAATTCATCAAAGACTTCCAAGACGGTTCACCGAGTCATGTTGGTCTCGATCATTCGTCTTTGCTTGGTACTAAAATCCACCGGCAATGAACCTCATAAGGCAAGGCCAGCAACTGCTGTCAATGATGACATCATCGCACGAACAAATGAGCCGATAAGGGACAACAGGCGGATTCATGTCCGAGAATTGGCTTCAATACTGAACATCACCACTGGCTAAGATAATAATCCACAGTAATAATCCGCGGTAAGCTGAAATTCAACAAGATCTGTGCCAGATGGGTTCCTAAGCAACTTTCCAAGGATCGCACAACCACCCGGGTGGAAATCTGTTCCATGCTGCTGTAGCGATAGGACAGGGAAGATGACAGCTTCCTAAGGCGTGTTGTGACCACCGATAACACATGGATTCATCACCATTCTCCTGAAAACAAGCGTGCGAGCATGGGGTAACGACACACTGACTCACCACGACCCAAGAAATTCGAGATGGCGACTGTATTCTGGGATATTAGGGTATCATTCATGTCGATTTTCTGGAATAACCACAAATGTACCTACTACAATAATATTTTGAGGGTGTCCCTGAAGCAGGCGGTAAGGAAAAAGCGACCAAGACTCCTTACCAGAGGTTTTTGTTTTCTGCAAGATAATGTCAAACAACACACAGCCAAACAGACTATGGACACACTGACGGAACTCAAATGGGACATCTTACCACATCCTCCATACAACCCCAATCTTTCCCCTTGCGATTATCACTTTTTTGGAGAATTGAAAGAGCTGTTGGGAGGGCAGAGGTTCGGCTCCAATGAGGAAGGGAAAAAGGCTGTCCTGACGTGGTTTCGATATCAGCCTGAAGATTTCTACAGAATCTGTATCCAGATGCTTCCAGAATGCTGGAAAAATGTGTAAAGAAGCAAGGAGAGTTTTTTGAGAAGCAACTGGTAAGTGTGTGTGTGTGTGTTTTTTGTAGTTTTCTAATTTTATAAAAAAAGTCCAGGACAAATTTGAACGCACCTCGTAGTATATGGAAATACTAAAAATACACAACGCTTGAAGAGAAATAAAAAACATAGCAACCAGCGAACACCTCATATCCTCATAACTAAAGCGCTATAGAAAGAAAATATTGACAACAATATAATAGAAGTATGGACAAGTAATGGCGGTTAGCCATTTTGATTCCTATTTTATATGATGACTGCTTCTTGTTTTGCAGTATATTCAGACATGCAGATCGGCCACTACATTTTTGACAAAAGTTAGAGGGGATTGTACTATAGTTTGAATTTACTGCATTACAAGAAGCAATTGTCATAAAATAAGACTCAAACTGGCTGCCTGCAACCTGTTGTCCATTATACGAGGGGCGTTCAAATTTGACCTGGACTTTAATTTTTAAAAAATCAGGAAACTACAAACACGCACACACATACACACGCATACACATACACATACACACACACACACACACACACACACACCAATTATTTCTCAAAGAACTCTCCTTGTTTCTCTCCAGCGTTCTGGACACATCTCCAGCGTTCTGGGCGCATCTGGATACCGGCTCTTCAGGCTGATGTCGAAACCACGTCAGGACAACCTTTTTTCCTTCCTCATTGGAGCCGAATCTCTGCCCTCACAAGAACTCTTTCAATGGTCCAAAAAGGTAATAGATGCAAGGGAAGAGATCCGAGCTATATGGAGGATGTAGTAAGATGTCCTATTTGAGTTCCATCAGTGTGTCCTTAGTCAGTTTGGCTATGTGGTTTGGCATTGTCTTGCAGAGAACAAACACCACTGGTAAGGAGTCCTGGTCGCTTTTTCCTTATTGCCGGTTTCAGAGACCTCCTCAAGATGTCACATTAGTAGGATTCATTTATGGTTCGACGTTCTTCCGGAAAATCGACATGAATGATACCCTTAATGTCCTAGAATACAGTCGCCATGACTTGTGTTGCCGATGATGTTATCTTGAATTTCTTGGGTCGTGGTGAGTCAGTGTTTCGCCACTCCATGCTCGCACGCTTGATGAATCCATGTCTCGTCGGTGGTCACAACACGCCTTAGGAACCTGTCACCTTCCCTGTCCTATCGCTGTAGCAGCATGGAACAGATATTCACCCGGGTGGTTTTGTGATCCTCGGACAGTTGCTTAGGGACCCACATGGCACCGATCTTGTTGAATTTCAGCTTGTCGTGGATGATGGTCTCCACACTGCCGGTGCTGATGTTAAGTATTGAAGCCAATCCGCCTGTTGTCCCTTATCGGTTCATTTGTTCGTGCGAAGATGCCATCATGGACAGAATTTGTTGGCCTTGCCTTATGAGGTTCATTACCGGTGGATTCTCGCCCTTCTTCAAACTTTTGCCACCAAGCAAAGACGGATGATCGAGACAAACATGACTCGGTGAACTGTCTTTGAAGTCTGATGATTTCAGATGCTTTCACACCTTCTTTGTGGAGAAACTTGATTATTCGTTGTTCCACTTTGGTTGACACATCGCTGTCTGCCATTTTGTTTAAACAAACAATCGGTTGTCATGGCAACCGTTGATGAGTGATGCTACATTTGCATGACAGGCGTTAGTTGCCATCCCAACAATGAAAGTTTAGATTTTTACAATACTGAAATTTACAAAAAATATATTCCAGGTCATATTTGAACGCCCCTAGTATTATACTGTTTTACTCATGATTGGATTACTTGGCCATCTGACAAGGAACAGTGCCTCGATCTAATGAAATGAAGCCTTTATTTACAAAATATATAAATGGCATTGCTAATGTAGTGATACACTAAATTTTTAAAAACAATGAGACGATATTCTATAGGCCAGGGGGTTCTCAAGAGTGTGCCATGAAATTGCGTGCCTGTACCGCGAAAAAAATTAAGAAAATATAAACACAAAACAGGTAAGTGTACTATAAATATTCGGCGACTGTGGCGCGAAATATTTATAGATATTCGGAGCATTCGATGTTCCTCTCTAATGCAAGCAGAAATGCTTCTATTCGGCGAGTGTGGCGCGAAACAAAAACGTTCGAAAACCCCTGCTATAGGCAGTTAAACGCCCACTATGCAGAACAAATTTCACACAACACAATTCCTTTGTATGCAGCACTTCAACATTAGTCTCGGTTGAATGTTATGGGGATACTTTTAATAGACTTCTTAGGTCGGGATATCTTGACTTGGGTAAAAATCCTGTGCTCTCGAACAAAGATGATTGCATTTATGATCACAGTTTATCAAATATCACAATAGGAAGATGTGGACTATGGTTTCTATAGTTCCGATCTGAATATTTTCTGCCGTTTGGTCCTGTCAAGAAACAACTAGAAACCATCTTAAGATCACAATCCATTCTTTTCTCTTATGTTTGAATGGGAGGTTTCGCGTTATGCAGCTTCCCTTTCTAACACACTCCTCAGAGCATGTAACTGTTCTAACGGGGTCCCATAATGGTGACATTTTAGCACGTGGTAATGTACCGATTTCAGCCATCTTGGAAATTGTCGATTGGTAAAATATTTTTCGGCCAAATATTTATCGATTGGTAAAATATTTTTTTGAAAATCTTTCAGACTTTTCAATTTCAATACTTGAAGATCGAGATTCTAGGCGAGATTCACCTGATCACATGACACGGTGTAACTCTATACAGATCCAGTTTTGATCTCTTGATGCCAATGTTCAATGGGTGTCCGAAAGCTCCTAATTTCCATCACTTCGCGTACCAAACACTTCCATCTGATCGACTGATTTTTCTTGGGCTTTCTTATTACTTTTTCAAAGAAACTGCGTATAGTGGTTCACTGTTCTCATATCGGTACTGATGCGAGTGGTTGCAACACCACCTAAAGACAAGGTCTGAGCGCGGAAACGTCATACATTCTTAAAATGTCACAAGTAGTCATCATTAATCGCATTTCTACTAATAATAAGCCCTAAATTATGACTAGGTATGGTCATGTAACAATGTAAGAAATTTCTGTGCGCAGGCCTCCTATTTAGGTGGTGTTGGTGATTGGGAAGCTCTAGCCTAGGATGTATGCCGCGTGTGCCGCCACTACTTGCTTCTGGCATTGTTTTGAGGATCCAGCATTCGTGCTGAATGTGATCTGCGCCGCTGCTTCCCTCCGGTCAATATCTACAGGGATTGGACAAAATACCTCGAACACCAATGAAAAATCACATTCCGTTCATTAATAAGGGATAGGACTCCCTTTGAACCCAATACAAACAGAATTCACGAACAACATTAATGTCTATTTTATACCCTTCTTCAGCCAATACGGCTGCTAATGCCGTGACCGAATTAGGCGGTGGGAATCCAGATAATCTCACACAGCCTCAATAATGTTCAGGTTAGATGACTGGGTTGACACTGTCAACTTGACAGGGTACTTCATTATCAAGCTCCTCGAGCCTAAACACATTCTCGCAACGGTTTGAGATTGGTCTAGTCTTGTAACAACATGTTAATGCTCCTTGTCACAAAGTAATGTGTGTACAGGAATGGTTTGAGGAGACAGGATTTGAAGAAATGGACAGGCCTGCATAGCGTCTGATATAAATTCCATTGAACAGCTGGGGGATGAATTAGAGCGACGACAGCGGGCTAGGCCACAACGCCCAGCATCTGCGACTGAATTCCCCAACGCTCTTGAGGAGAAATGGAAGAAAATCCCTGAAGCTATCTACTCTAAATCCGGTAGAAAGTCTTCCTCAGAAAATAAAGGCCGTAATAAAAGCAAATGGGCGTTCATATTAATTTTCGTGAAATCATGACTGCAGTGCAAAAATTTATGTGTCCGAAAACCGTTTTGATCACATAAAAACATTTAAGCCTGATTTTTAAGGTATTAATTTTATAAGAATATAGCGAAAACTATTACGGCCTATACTGCCACGTTACTTCATGTATGTGTCATGCACTTTCAGTGCAGAGGCGATATTACTTACAATTATGACTTTTATTACAACTTACCCATTGCAGATCTTCGCTCTGTCCAGGGTGGACACTAATACAATAAAAGCTTATTGAAAAAAACTTTATATAATGAGGAAAGGAACTTTTGCATTAAGGAAAGGAATAAAACAGACTTACAATTCATTGTTAGTCTTTCTTCATTGTTAGTTTACAACAGTCTCCTTAATTATGTTTGTTAAGCCGTGTCCGAAAAGTAAATTGAAAAAAAATAAAATTTCATTATTGTACAATAATAGCCTGTTGCCACGTGCATTAGCATCACGGTCTAGAATACAATGGTCCGAAAGCTCCATTGTTAAAAAAGTGGTTAATGACAAAAAAGCTCGTTGGCAGTGCACGGTAGCAATGAGAGCACATTGTAATAAGGCGACCAACTATTTGAAAAATGACAAGGAGGACACTAGTGGCAGATTTCACTCTCCGCCTCCAAATTGCATCGAAAGACCCCGCGCCCCCCCCCCCCCCAGGGGGGGGGGGGGGGGGAGAAACTAAAAAGGAGGACATTTAGGAAGACAATTTTTGAAGGAGGACA
>JAHWFO010072354.1:109950-145062 GCA_023313115.1 Rhysida immarginata
AATACCCCCTTTAAGTATTTTACATTCGATGTAAATCACCCTGTATATAGATTTCTTTGGAAAAATTATTAAGAGATCTTCCATGTCTGATATTGAGCACTGGAACTCTTTATCTTATGCCTTATGACAAAAATGGAAGAAAAAAAATTCCGCAACCTGGATTCGAGCCAAGAACCAAGACTCTCACTGCCTCTACTAACTGGGCTCTCGCGAACACGGGACAATAAAGGATATCTCTCCATGTGTCCTAAAAACTATAAGGTAGTCAAGGTGGAAGCACAATGATAGGGTAGGATCTGGCTCGTAGATCGGGAATTCCTCTTTTCCAAAACTATTCCAAACCATCAGAAAGCTGATGAAGACTCATATGAAAGTAATAAAATTTAAATTGGAGTTACTGCTCTAAACTTGAAGTTGCAGAATCCAAGTTGCGGAAATTTTCATTTCTCCATTAATAGCATTAACTCCAGTTTAAATTTATTACCCTCGTCGCACAGGTATAAATAGCAAATAAACGCTTTAATAGGAAGATTAGGATATAGATGTACTTGATTGACCATAAAAGTATAATATATATTTGAAATATTGTACTCGCAGTTTTGACAGTCATTGTTTTGCTTTTGTGTTAATAGTTTATATTTTTAGATATTGTGTTATTAGTCTGGGTTTTTGTAATTTTTATATTTTTGTCTTTACACATCAAGATTTATAATGCTTGTTTACATCTATTTATTTATTTATCTTTACATTTTAAGAAGGAAAAAAACCCTACAAAAACATAGTAAGTAGCATTTATCTTATTTCTATAACTTATTAATTTTCAGAGTCCTCCAGAGATGGCACATTGCATCAACAATATTGAAAAAATTAATAAACGAAAAATTCTTCTTGAATCTTAATTGATGCAGAATCATTAGCAAATCAAAAAAGAAATTCAAATTTTCCATTTACAATAATAACTCCCATAGGGAACGAGCGAATTCATTTGCAAATGAATGTCTTTTAACGAAATCTTTTAATTTCGCTACGTTTGACGTTTTCGCTTCTTTTAATTCCACAATGAGTGTTTCATGTCACTCCTTACTGTCTTATTCTCAAGGTTTTCATTGAAATGTATTTGAGCTTCTTTAATATAATGAATATTAAGGAGAACATCCTTTTGTCTCCTATTTAAAAAATCGCATGTTGTAATAACCCGTTTCATTAACCTTTAGGCCGAACTGATCGTCTGCTTCAAGCATATACATGTGTCCGCCTTTAGATAAAGAATTAGATAAAGAGTTAAATTCCACTTAATTAACGCAAGCAACTTTGATAATTAATTAAATTTAGTTACTTTAAATATTATTAAAATGAAACCGAGACTCGTTTGGCTGCTGTGATTCTCACTTCGGTTGTGGGAGATCCTAGGTTCTTCTTTAGATTTTCCGCTTGTACATTACTCTTTGCTAAGCAATACATTTACAAACGTTGAGCCAATCAATGATATTAATTTTAACAAAAATCATTTATTCTTTACTTGAAATAATTATAAGATCAAAATTAAACATAAAAAATTCTAAAATCATTGACTAATTTAAAATAAAATTTTCTGAGGAAATTTGACCCATATCATTGCACCATACATTAGTTATTAGAACAGTTACCACATAATCATAGTCCTGCTACAATTAATTTTCTTAATTTTTTTTTCTCTTCTAATTGCACCATCAAAATGAAATGAATTAAAATGGTATTTCTATTTATCCATAACTAATCATCAACTTCATCAGTTCATCCACACATCCAAATAATTTTTCCTGCATAACCTATCGACATTCTGCAAGTTGCAATTACAACTACATGCTGGTCCAGAAGTTCCTATTAGATGATTTTAAAAAGCAATATTGTTTTTTAAACTTTTTCTTTTAAAACGGGTTAGTACAGAAAGTAAGTATACTAGATGGAGTTTTGTTTTCCTTTTTAATACTAGTGATAAAAGACAATACTCGGAGATGCATTTCTTTTTCGGTCTCACAAACACTTATGGCTCTTTCTAAAATGCTTTTTCTATGACTGTGTTAAAATGTTTTGCTGTAGCCTGTCTTTTGTTCGACCGTTGTTCTTTAGCTGCTCTCGAGTTGGTTTGAGGTTTATTGACGAAAACGTAAAATTAAGTTGCATATAGTCATCTCCGCAATCTAATGTCTTGCTTAGATGTGCTCTTTGAGTCAAAATTAATGATCGTCTATTATCAAAATAAAGTTCCAATAGTTGGAGTTTTTTGCTCAACAATAAGTCTTCCATAGCAAATCTCCGGAGTTTCTAATTATAAATCTGAAAAGAAAAGAAAGGGGAATTAAGTACGAGGAAAGTTATTAAATTTTAAAATCACCTAGGAACTTGGACAATCACCTGGGCCACTCTGAATAGTTCATGGTTGCTCCAGATGCGAAAATAAGACATTTATTCGTCCCGAAAAACAAGAACCATAAAAAACCATCACTAAACTCCAGCAATCCACAGAGTTCTTCTATAACGTTACATGCCATAATCTCAAACCAAAATTTTATTAAAATACATTCCAATCATTACTCAGTTAGTACGATGGTCTAGTATCTTCTTCGTTTTCTTCTCACAGCTTATCCCATGAGCCTTTTCCAAAGTGTGCGATCCCCTACAACTAGATTCTTCTCTTCCATGTATTTGCAAAATACATTTTTCTGATTTTTTTTTTTTTAGCACGCTCGTACGACCTGAGCAAAAACTGCAGCAGGATTGTGATTACGTGGTAGCTGTTCTAATAATCAATGTATATATTGCAATGAAATTCATATTATATAAAAAGGTTCTTACGGGTAGTCAATAAATTTATTATAATTTTATTGTAAAGTAGTCCATTTTAGAATTATAGATGTTTAGTTTTGGGTTTTTAATTACTTCAAATAAATTTATGTAAATTCTAGTACTCTTTGTTGTTTATAAAAAAAATATTTACTTTTATTATGTCTGAAAAATGTTAATATTGGGTACAGGGATTCAGTTAAATCTTGGAAATGTTACATGAACTTCAAAGTTTTACCGATAGATGGCAAGGTAAAAATAAATTCGAGCCTTGATTTTATTTTAATGCAGTTTTTTAAAAACAACCAGCTGGCGTTAAAATTAAAATAAGCCTTTAAAATTTCTTTAAAAATTTAATTAATTTAAATTGTTTTCATTCTAATATAAATTAATTTCATTTTGCCCTAGTGAAGCTTGCCATTTCACTAACACGCTTACAGTTAAATATTATTTTTAAATATCTATGTTATTTTTCATATAATTTATATCAAAGGTAAAATTGAAGTTGAAATTAAAATTGGTCATCGAATACTCGTAAACTGTCATTATGAACGATAGTAAAATAAGGTCTAAGCGCTAGAAGTTCTACAAGGGAGGTTTGGAACCCGTAAATTATTTTTCTATTGCTGATAGTTCTTGGCAGAGTTTGCAATCTTTTATTTTATTTAATCTATAAAGGTAATAATTTGCACATAATAATGATAATAAAGAATTTATAAATACGAGTTCACAATTTATAAAAATGTTAAAATGCTATAAGGTTTCAGCGATTGCCTTCTTATTGGAATTTTATTAAGTAAGTTTATTTTTTCATGCTATAATGCTATTATTTTTTGGATATCATTAAAAAAATGATGATATGAAGTCAATATGAAGTCAATATTTTTTCATGTCAGCGTAAGGAGAAGAAGTTGATACTGGTGTCCGATCCAAAAATAAAAGTTTGGAGAAAGCCCCTTATCGTTTTGTTTATTTTTGAGAGCAACTGAAATTCAACTCATTCTATCGGCGATATCTTTCTCAATTTTCACGATATTTGCTTGGGCTTTTTATAAGAGTAGCCCTATACATTTGGCTAATAAATTATGCAAAAGACAATTTGGTAACGCATGCGCATGCGCAGTTAAACATTATTTAGTAAAAATGCTCCTATTTCATCAAATATTTAATATTTTTCTATTCTGATTGCAGGGTGTTGTCTGTACTGTAGTTTGTCAAGTTTTCTATAAATGGCATTGCATTGGGTTGAAAATCCTGCGTGTTATAAATAAAAAACTTACGAAAACATTTCGACCTTTTTAAAGAAACCTTTATATCTCCATGAATATACGTGCTATTCTCATACAAATGAACAGAGAAAAGTAAAAGAAGCCTCTTAAGCATATGCTACAGCTATAATGCATTTCAAGCATTATTTTTTACAGGGTGATTCCAAACATTATTTTTTTGGTTCACTTCTTTGCTTGTCCCCTATTTGCCTTCGGGGGAAAACCTTCGCTGAAATATATGAAGTGTAACATCCTTTTTACACCCCTGAAATTTCAGGATAATTCGTCAAGTATTTTTCTAGATATTCGACAAAACGTCTAAAATCAAAAGTGTCCGGTCATTAATGGCAATATGGTGTATGAGGGAGTTCTAGAAATTAAGGCGTCGACTACTAAGGTCATTTTGCGCCTTTTACACAAGTTATATCTGTACGCAGCCCGGGACAAACACAAACATCCATGCCCACGGCGGGATTCGAACCCACGACCAGGCGGACTCGAGAACTAGAAAGCCTACGCCCTAGCCCTCTCGGCCACCTGGCCGGCAATATGGTGTATGAAGACGATTCAAAAAGTCTCTCGGAAAATCACTGGTTACGGGATGTGACGATACAGATTTCCGTTTAAAACCAGTTCTTAGTAATCCTTACAATTCTTAAAAAATTTAAATTAAGTTCCTGGGATTCTTCATAGCGCATTCAGATAATCAGCAAGAATTTCTTGTCCTCAATTGCACTCCGTACTGTTCTTCTCACAAAATTTTTTATTCTATCCATTATTCCTCAATTTATTTTTGAAGTTGAGCTGAACAGATGTTTCATAGACGAGGTGCTACCAACAATTTCCCGAAATTATTTTATTCTGACCGAACCGTAAGAGATACGAAGTTTTGCCGAAAAATGGTGTTAGGGATACGTCTCAGCTGTAATTGTGCCAAGCGGTGTCATCCTATGTCCACGTGATTTTGAGTTCGAGCTGTTTTTGTCACTCTTTGCATTGGTCGTGTTGCGATTCTTGATATTAAAGCTGAAGAAAACTGCGGCTGAAACCCACAGACTGTTGAAGGAGGCTTTTGGTGAGCAAGCTTTAGACCAAACCCAAACATTTGATGGTCGGTAGTCTGTGGAAGAAGACAAGCATTCTGGTCGACCGTCAACAAGCACAACTCTGGAAATGATCACGAAAGTGCGTGACGTGATCCGAGAGGACCGAGGTCAGACCATCCACGATATTTGTGATCGCCTTGGACTGTCATAGGGGACGTTTTCAGACGACTGAGGGAAAACGTGAAGGGCAAAGCCGGAGATGTGGAAGAAGAAAGACTGGCTGCTCCATCACGACAATGCTCGCTGTGAGGGACTTCCTCAACAAAACCAACATGACCTCTGTCCCCTGGCACCCTGCGATCTCTACTGTCTCCGAAAATTGACATTGCGGTTAAAAGGGCGGCGATTTGACTCCATTGAAGCGATCCAAGCAGAATCGTAGAAGATATTAAACATGCTCCAACCTGGGAACTTCCAGCGCCAAGCTGTGAGAGACATCTAGTGGAATTACTTCGCTATCTGTAGAAGGGTGGACAACAATTGAGTGGAGCCTGCGACTAGCGAACGTGCCGCCATCACATCAATGAAGAAGCACGTGAAGAAACACGTGAGAATGAAATAAATGTTTGTTGATCACCCTTTCAGCGGCCATTTACTTGCCATGGTAGCGACATCTATAGGCCGTGGCGCTTATCAATAGATGCCCAAGGAGACTATTTTGAAGGTGACGGTGGAAATTAAAAAAATCGGATTACTAGAGGTAATGACGCCCAATACCTAACCCCTGCCTAAGACAGACTTTTACCGCCAAAGCAACGACGAGATATAGGAAGATGTATATCCCCAGCCTGTCTCGTTGGGTAAGTGTATCTGTCCATGTTTAACCGTATATCAAATGGGGGAAAGACCAAAATTTGGGCGCTAAGGGACTTATAAACAAAAGCCCCAAGTTGTAGCTTATAAACCTGGTAGACGGTAAGAATACCCAATGATACAAAATTATGGGAGACCGGGGACCGCTTTGGGACGTTAAATAGAGTGCGCAAAAACCACTTTTGCAATTACAATAGTCTAGTTAAATTATAGGAGGCAGTTGATCCCCAAAAAATAATACAATAGGATATATGCGAGTGTATCCATGAGTGGTATAGCAGCATTAAAATATCCCGAGGTAGGTAATGCAACCTTGAAATCACTCCTTGCTTCTTGTTAAAACTAACTAACAGAGAATCAATGTGCAAAATCCCAAGACAAGTCATGGGATATGGTGAGGCCAAGGTATTTGAACGATTCAGTCGTGGAGACAGGCTGATTCCCATAATAAATATGCGGAGAACAAGGGACGATGCGCTTATTGCGCTGAAAAAAGAACATTGCATGTAACTGTTTTTATTAAAGATGGGACAATTTGTGCGCAAGGAAGACGATGGAGCGTGGACAAGGAGGATTATTGTCTGGAAAGAAAATCTCCTTCCATTAAGACTTTAGGAAGAACGTGAAATAAGCGAGTGGAAGCTGCACTTGTTGAGAGAGCCATCTCAATGCCGACTAGCGATCGCTTGTATGAAACTCGCTCGCACTGCACATTTCCACTCGTATTGCACGACAAAAATTTGCACGAGCTTCGTCTCGTACAGCAAATTACTCGTACAATAGAGCACTCGTAGAGCGAGGTTCTGCTGTATTTGATAAAGGGCTGCAATTCCAAAAATTTATTTGAGATGTTTTAGGAAGACCTACTTAGATTGTTTACCATCACACAAATTACATGAAAATTGCATCAAAAAATCCTCCCGTCCATAAATATGTGATTTCTTTATGCTAAACACAAATCTGAAGCCCAAATATTACGGTCACCTACAGTTTTATGGGAAAAGATGTTTGAGGGTCCCTGGCTGAAGGGGTTAAAAAGTAAATTCACCCAACTTCTCTCAATTTCTGGCTTTTAAGCTCAAAAAATGACTTTCCACTTAAGAGTCAAATATGACGTGCGTTCAAATTTGACCGGGACTTTATTTTTTTATAAAATCAGGAAACTACAAAAATAACACACACACACACACATCAGTTATTTCTCAAAGAACCCTCCATACTCCTCTATACATTTTTTCCAGCGTTCTAGAAGCATCTGGATACCGGTTCTGTAGAAATCTTCAGGCTGGTGTCGAAACCAAGTCAGGACACTCTTTTTCATTCCTCATTAGAGCCGAACCTCTGCCCTCCCAAAAACTCTTTCAATGGTCCAAAAAAGGTGAGAGTCGCAAGGGGAGAGATCCGGGCTGTATGAAGGATGTGGTAAGATGTCCCATTTGAGTTCCGTCAGTGTGTCCATAATCAGTTTGGCTGTGTGTGGTCTGGTATTGTCTTGCAGAAAACAAACATCACTGGTAAGGAGTCCTGATCGCATCTTCCTTAGTGCCGGCTTCAGGGACGTCCACAAAATGCCACAGTAGTAGAGTGCATTTATGGTTCGACGTTCTTCCAGAAAATAGACATGAATGACACCCTTAACGTCCCAGAATACAGTCGCCATCACTTTCGTTGCCGACGGTGTCATCTTGAATTTCTTAAGTTGTGGTAAGTCAATGTGACGCCAGTTCATGCTCGCACGATTGCTGTCTCGTCGGTGGTCACAACACGCCTTATGAAGCTGTCACCTGGCCTATCCTATCGCTGCAGCAGCATGGAACAAATTTCTACCAGGGTGGTTTTGTGATCCTCGGAGCGTTGCTTAGGGACCCATCTGGCACAGATCTTGTTGAATTTCAGTTTATCGTGGATGATGGTCTCCACGTTGGGATGAACTTTTTAAATTCATTTGTAAAAGTCATGGCAACTTATTTTTTTTCCTCAGGTATGGTCTCACAAAATGTCATATGTCTCAAGGAAGCCGTGCATTCGTAGCATATTTCCACAACACCAATTGGTTTTGTGATTTCCTGTTAAATTACAGGATGTAACCCGAGTTGAATTCATTATAATTGTAATAAACATTATTTCTTGTAAATTTAAATGTATCTTCTCTTTACGTAAATCTTCAAATAAGCAATGAAACAAACAGTTGTAAACAAATCGGAGCGAACATAGCATCCGTCGCATCGGCTTGGTTTGGCCGTAGCTTTAGCTGTAGAACACATCTCCATTGGTGGTCTACTGCGCATGCCTGTCCACGACGGACGTTTTGGACGTCCAGAAAATATTTGCGCAAATAAAACGTCCAGAACGTCGCGTCCGCAATTCTGTGTGGCCACTTACAGGGTCGGGACACATTAATATGACCACCTTCTAGTATCCGGAATATTCACCTTTGGCGGAAAACACAGCAGCTAGTCGACGTGGCAGAGAGTCAACAAGTCCTCGGAAGGTGGTTGCAGGTATCTGGGACCATTCGCGCCATCAGTGCATACCGTAATTCCATCACCGTGCTTGGTGGAGGGTCCAGCTTGCGGACATAGCGATCGAGATGGTCCCACAAATGTTCAATGGGGTTGAGGTCCGGGGAGTTTGGTGGCCATGGGAGTAGCTTGAATTCATCCTCATGCTCCTTGAACCAGTCGTGGACAATTATGGCAGTACGGCAGGGAGCATTGTCCTGTTGAAAGGTGCCATCACCCTGAGGAAACACTGTCAAAATGAAGGGGTGTACCTGGTCTGCGATGATCGTCAGGTAACGAACAGCATTCAGTGTACCCTCCAGCGGTATCAGTGGACTCAGACCATACCACGAAAACATTCCCGAAACAGTCACACCTCCCCCACCAGTCTGTCGTCTGCCAACGATAGTGCCGGGATGCCTGTTCTCAGATGCTTCCCGGCGAATTCTCCGTCGTCCGTCCACTGTGTTCACCAGAAACCGCGACTCGTCAGAGAAAGCAACCCTTTGCCACTCGGCCGAGGTCCAATGGCGATAGTCCATTGCGAATTGGAGGCGTTTTCGGCGATGCACAGGCGTCAGCATGGGTGTTGTTACCATACGCCTGCTCCGGAGCCCCAACCTCAAGATCGTTGCACTGTCTTGGTGCTGACACGCCTAGTGGCCCCACTGTTCATTTGCTATGTCAGTTGCTCAACAGTGGCACGCCGATTGGTCTTGACCTGGCGTCGTAACCGAAGCTCGTCTCTAGGATCGATGGCCCGTGGGGCCTCACAGTTACCTCTTCGGTTGCTCGAAACTGTCTGGTCGTCCAGTCGAGGTACACCTTCACAACGGCAGCCCTAGAGCAGTTCACAAAGGTGGCCGTTTCTGAAATGCTGCCCCCCTTGTCCCGATAGCCAATGATCATCCCCTTTTGGAGGTCCGACAGGTCACTCGCTGTGCCCATGACGGCAACAATTGCTGTGTTATCGGATGCTATTACACGTCTGCTGTTGTCAGCTTTTAATGATACGCAATGATTTTTCATCTGCATACCATGGGACGTTCCAACATGTTCGAGGAGAGGTGGTCATATTAATGTGTCCTGACCCTGTACATAGAGAATAAAGACGCGTAGCGTCCGTCCCATCTGTCGCTTCCGTCGCGCTCTGTGTGGTCGCAGCTTTACTCGTATATCAAAATAGCCGTTCTCTGACACCTGTAATCATGTTCCAGAATAAGTTTTCCAGAATCATGAAACATAACATGAGAAGCAAAATAATGGCGTGTTATTAATTGTCCGTACATTTGGTCCATTCCTTGTCCTTTCATCTGTATATTTCATATTTTCCACCCATGCTCGAATTCTCACAAAAAAAATAGTTGCCATGATTTATGCCCCAACCCTCGTATTTCTGAAATGAAGAAGAGGAAAAAAGATGACCATGGAAAATGGTACGAGACATTATTACCAAACGCTTGTTCGAGGGACTTCCGAAGAGACAAAAAGAAGACGCATTGAGGGGTGCTGCGACTATATTAATATATTTTTTACTACTTAAGTGGCCATCAAATGAGTATTTGTACCCTTAATCACTGTACTAAGTACATAAACTTAGTTTTTTCATTGTTACAGGAGATAAAGAAAACCTTATTCTTCTCAAACTGGTGGGTGATAGAATTTTTCTGGTTTTGATTTCGGTTTAAGCTTCAAATATTGTGACTTTCTAATGCGCCCAATGCATCATGAAATTGTAGAATTCTGAAAAGCCTGTTTGCATAGCAGATTCCTTTGTGCAACTCATTTCCTAAATCTTCAAAAGTGTTTCGGTTGTTATTTTATTCACGAAACAATGTATTTAAAATACAGACAGATGGTAGAGAATATTCTAAAGTAAATCCGAAATAGATTCCTGTTCTACCAGCCCGTTTATCTATTCTGTCTTTTTACTGAGGGATTCTGCGCTAATACTTTTATAAATCAAAGGCTTCTTGTAACAATTGGCACATTTCTCTGTCATATTCTTAACTTTCAGTTGTACAGACCAATTTTTCACATAGCTGCTTACAAGCGACCTTTTTAAACGAGAAATTAATACAAGCAGTCACTTTTGAAATATACGTGGCATTATTAGGGTTATCTCTTCAATTATACATCCGACGATTTAATTATGTGAAGATGAGCTACGTCTTTCATTAGACCTTTGACAGCATTGACAGCGATATTTAAAGACCAGACCGAAGCTTAGATTTATGTTTGACATATCTCGTCTATGCTACTTGAGATTAAATTATGAAGTTATGTATAGTTTTTATGTAAATTAGGTGCACTAATTGCTTGTTTCAGGGTTACGAGAATTCTTAGGAGGAATTTTTAAGCGTATCATTCTAATATGTAACTGGTTAAAAGTTTTAAGAGCACTTTAATAAATGCTAATGAGTCTTATAGACATTTATATTAATTTGTTATATTATGTACATTAACGATTCATGATTTTGCTCTTTCATTTATTGGATTTTAAGTTTTATGAGAGAATCGTCTCGAAAAGCAGGGTAGCGATTTTCATCGCAGTTACCAGGGAAATGAAACATCGTTGCGTGTGCAATTTAAAGGTAAACTCCACGGAAAAAATTGACTTTATTTTTTTTGCATCATAACATTAATCCAGGTTAATAGAGTATATATCATTCAAAATTTTTCGATTTTTCCTAATATTTCATTAAGAAAAATGCCTCGAAAAATTGAAAATTGGCGTGGGATCTTGCATCCTCTTCTCCAGAGAACACGGCCGAACAAGGCGTCACTTCCTGCCGCGAGAACCTCGGGGAATTTCGTCGCCGAGATTCTAGTCGCTTTCTAGTTTCGCCACAGATAACGAATACACAGATGGGACAGCACCCCATCAGGCTCAATCCAGAGACAAATGAAAGTAAAGGAAGATTACTTTCATTTGTCTCTGGCTCAATCTAGCGATCATGCGCCGCCAAGCGTTAAGGAAGATTACTATATCGATCTCATTTTTGTCATCATGTGCTAGCGCCAAATTTAAAATTTTGAAAATTTGTTTTGAGAGTTTATTATTAAATGTTATAACTTTTACATTTAAACGTGTGATGGATAATCATTCGAGGTACTGTTCTGCACCAAACTGTCCCAATTGCAGGAAAAATAGGCCAGATTTATCATTTTTCACTTTCCCCAAAAATGATCCTGAAAGGCGAGTTGTATATAAATTTTGAATAAAATACTTTATTTCATTCAATACAATTTTCGTGAATTTTAATTTACGCTTCAAGTTGTGTAATTCCTCTATATGAAACACGATTGCTTAGAATTTAGAAAAATAAAAGGAATAATTAAAAATCAAAATATATTAAAATTTGTGGGCAGAATTTGATTGCTACAAATGCGATGCACGTATGTGTGCATTAGAGGACAACTCCATTAGAAAAATTGTTATGATTTTTATTGCAGAATATAATTTGAAACAAGTAAAATACATTATTTAAATATTTTAAAAATCATTATTTCATGTATATATTTCATACACAAAGAGCACTAGAGGAATAACAATGAAATTTATTTTGCTCATTTTAATTTGGAAGTCAATATTTGAAGAAAAAAATAAGAATGCAAACATTTGGAGAAAAAAACAAACTACATTTATTCGAAATAAAAAAATGATATAAAAAATTACAATGAAATTTAAAAAATGAATGTAATAATGTAAAATAAAATGGAAAAGCTAAACAAATATTTGAAATGAAATTTAGAAGAAAATCTAAACATTTACAATAAAATTTTAAAAAATATCTCAAAGTGCAGCAACGTTGATTGCCAAATAATTTAAAAAATATCTCTCTCTGTTCTTCTTGACAAATAATTAATTTAAACATTAACAATAAAATAGAAAAAAAAAACCTAATCATACTCCGTGATAACGAAGCTCTGATGGCCATAACAAAGCTTTATAAGATGTGCGGATTATTTTTATAAAATAAAAAATACCCACTTACAATAATCAAAATCTCACTAAAACTGTACTTCAAGAAGTGTTCTTGGCAAAGGAATAAAAACGGGAATCCACAAAATTGAAATATAAGCTCAAAAAATTCATAAATTGACGGCATATAACATGGGCTCCTATGGAAGGTCATGTAGTTTCCTTCTTTTACGCCTGGTAGCGTTGCGGTCGTAGTCACGTGATGGCGAGTCAAGAATTAGCATTAGATCAGTTAGAGCTGTCCCATCTGTGTATTCGTTATCTGTGTCTACATATCGTAAGATTTTGCTAACCTGTTTTATATCGGTATGCCTTCAGTTTGTTCTCTGTTTGGATGTGTAAATAGAAATTTCACGTTTCATAGAATTTCCACAATGAGAATCGATTAAAAAACACTGGATTAGTTTTTGACAGCGAAGGAACTGGTATCCAACTCCAAACGGCATCGTGTGCTCATTTTGAAGCGTCTTGCTTTGTCTACGCATCCGCCATTTTAAATTCAGTATCAATTCAAACAAGAAACTCGCTGAAAGTAAATCACGTATAAGGTGGAACTAGATGCTCTTCCAATTCCAAACGGGGCTGGCGTTCTTCAAGAACAACGACCGCAACAGCATGTGCTAAACGCCGAAGGAAGAATGAAGTAGGCCTATCGAATGCGTAGAGCACACGCCGCCCTAATGCGCACACGCCGACGCGGCAAGCAGAAGATCCCGTTTCACGGTTTAATACATAGGGCTGTATGTCGCAGAAGTTGCAGTAGCATTTAATTCTGCTAATGGCCCTTGTATATCCCTGCCACTTATCAAAATCGCAGTCGTCACTATCGGTCTTGTTTCATATTCATAGTCTATTGCGATGCCCAACTGACAACTAACCGTATAGCGTCCAATGTGTGACGTCACGAATTCGAAACTCCTTCGCACTTCTCGGCAACTTGTGAGTACGAATTGAAAATTTTTATACATGCTACGTTGTTATTGAGACTTTCATCTTTCATTTTAAACCAAGTTATTTTGGGTGTTTTAAATAAGTTTATTGTTGCTTATTCTAACGGTGCAGTAGAATCCAGATTTAAATCGTAATTTCGTGGTGATGGAGACCGAAAGAGAAAAAGAGCGTATTAAAATCTTGCATGAACATGAAAAACCTTGGAAGTGGTATGACATCCTTAACCACTGCATATTATACTAAGGACACTTCAAGGTTCATGACTTTCAGATAATGGCATCGCATTCGTACCCAAAAGCATGAATCTACCAAGAAGTATTTCAGATCGAAATACTGAAACATAATCAAATCACATATAAACAAGCGTGATCAGTGTGCACTGAATAAAAAACCCTGCTAGAAGCACCATAAATTTTAGGTATCATACATGTTAAAGAAATAATCAAGTACAAGGGTTGGAAAAAATAATGGAATCACCTAGAAAAACTTAATTACGAGGGTCGTCCAGAAAGTAAATAACGATTGGGTGTATCTCAAAAAAAAAACAAACAAACAAAATATATCAATACAAAGCTTTATTTACAACAATACTAAAACTAACAGTACTTTTACTTTTCTACATAATCGCTATTGTTTTTGAGGCACTTCTCATAATGAGACATATGTGTTTCAATGCCGATGTTATACTCATCTGCCAGCAATGATTGAAGCCATGAGGCTACTGCTTCTTTAAGCGCTTCGTCAGGTTGGAAGTTCGTTCCCCCGAGAAACCACTTCATTTTTGGGAAAAGGTGAAAGTCACTAGGCGCCAAGTCGGGATTGTAAGGCCTGGGTCACACTAGCGTAAAACGTCACGTAAATACGCCGACGTAACGACGTCGCCAAGCGCGGCACCATGCTATTTACCGGAAGTGACATCACTGGCGTCGTTACGTCGGCGTTTTACGCCAGTGTGACCCTAGCCTTAGGGGATGGTCAAAAACGTCCCACTTTGAAACGTTGCAATTCTTGTCATAACTTTCCACGTCTCTTGTTTTGGATAGCGCTTTTTGAAATTGCTTTTATGTTTTTTAAAGGAGAATGCGCGTGATGCCACTCCATGGACTGGTGCTTGGATTCAATCTTTGGCCGCAGATGAGTCTAACATCGGCATTGAAAAACTTGTGTCTCTGTATGAGAAGTGCCTCAAAAACAATAGCGATTGTGTAGAAACGTTGTGTTAGATTTAGTGTTGTTGCAAATAAAGTTTTGTTCTGATATCTTTTGTTTTTTTGTTGAGATACACTTAATCGTTATTTACTTTCTGGACGCCTACAGCTCCTGGATTGTTTCTAATGGGTTACTCGCTCATTTTTCATGCGGACACTGTGCAAGCTCTTTCAGATAGGCTATTGGAGGGTAACGTCCCCTGACTCTGAATTGTACACTTTCGCAGGTGTTCTGCAGATACACACACACATACGTTCCGCGGTAGGAAATAATGTGAATAGGAATCTATCTGACCACAGCACGTTTCCATTGTTCGATAGACCAGGTTTTTTGCCCACAGCACCACTGCTACACAATTTGGGTGACAAGTGATTTGGCAATAGTAACTTTTTTATGAATATTTTGTTTGTTAACTTCCCTCCACAGCACTGTTTTTTGGAAAATTGGATGCTGCAAATGCAGATTGATCTCTGCAACCACTTTCATTATTGTAATCTTCTTGGTGCTGAAAATCCTCTTTAATGCCAGTCAGTCAGTACGGATTTCCTCCCATTCTTATGTTTTGTAGACGATGTTTTCCCACTAACATTGTATGCAGTCATACTCCTTTGAGACAGTAGCTTTTGATATTCCAAATAACAGGATGAGCTTTAACAATTTGCTCTCTCTGAAAATCTTTTAGATCTGACATGATGGCCACTCAAGTAAACATCAAGGCACCAACAAGCATATTGAGGTATAAATGTGTTGGTATAAGTTTACACTAAGCAGGGAAAACAAGAGATGATCATTATTAGGACCGATAGGTAATCATGATTTCACAATGTGCGTTCGTCCGTCTGTCTGTCTGTCTGTTGGTACTCTAGCTTTCGAACGCTTCCGAATTTTCGACTTCCGTTTTCACCATTCGACAACTTAGGGAAATCGGAAGACTGAGTTCGTTGGTGGAAAAAATCGGTGAACTACTTCCGGTTCAAAAGGCCAAAAATAATATAGGGGCCCAGTTTTTTCACTATACAATTCCATGTATAAATGGCCTGTGCATTGCCAAATGCTGTTCTCCCTTTGGCATTCCATAGCTAAAGCAGAGAAAAGGCTTGTGAAATAGATGAAGAAACGTGATCGTCTTCCTTGATGGTCAATATCAGTCAGAACTGGTTCAAGGGTATGAGGTTTAGTGGTACAATTATGGTCCACTGGAAACTTTCAATGCTAAGATATGGCATGTATTATATCAAATACCTTGAAATAGCATGTCATGATTGAATATTAACGTAAAATTAATGATAGTCAACATAAGTTCAATGGTATGTGGTTTCATGGAACCAGAATGGTTCAGGGAAAACTTTCGAAGCTCAGATTTGGCATGTAATATATCAAACAATTTGGAATGATGTGTCATGCGTGAACATAACGTAAAATTAATGATAGTCGAAATTGGTTCAAGGGCAGCTGGTTTAGTGGAACCATTATGGTTCATTGGATCTTTCTATGCTAAAATATGTCATGTAATATATCAAACAACTTGGAATGATGTGTAATGAATGAATATATCGTGAAATTAATGATAGTCGAAATTGCTCCAAAGGAACCTGGATTTAGTGGAACCATTATGGTTCAATGGAACTTTCAATGCTAAGATATGGCATGTAATATATCAAACAACTTGGAATGATGTGTAGTGAATGAGTATATTCTAAAATTAATGATAATCGAAATTGGTTCCAAGGTACCTGGTTTAGTGGACCCATTAAGGTTCATTGGAACTTTCCATGCTAAAATATGTCATGTAATATATCAAAAAACTTGGAATGATGTGTAATGAATGAATATATCGTGAAATTAATGATAGTCGAAATTGGTTCAAAGAAATTTGGATTTAGTGGAACCCTTATGGTTCATTGGAAGATTCAATGCTAAAATATGGCATTAATGTAACGTAAGATTAATGATAGTCGAAATTGGTTCCATGATGCGTTTTTTAAAGATACCATTATTGAACCATTAGCTGGGGCTTGGCTGTTAGCTACCAGCGGGGTCACAGGTGGCGGATAGTGGACGGCCTCCAGATATGGAGGTTAGCTGCGAATAACCAATAAGCAGTCCCCGACCAAACAGCCGACGGAGGTGGAGGTGGCAGCGGGGTCTCCTGTGGCGGGGAGCCCTCAATAAAAAGCTGCAAACGCCAGTGAAACCACCGTGTAATGGCGAGTAAGCGCCGCCATCACAAAAGCGCTGCCCCCCGTGCCAACACGGGAGATGACAACGGTTCCTAAGGTGAAGGAGAGAAGCAACTCCGACAGCGGAAGAGGTGGAGGATCCTCAAACGTGAAGGTGATACTCAAGGGGGAAGAGGAGTGAGAGTCCTCTTCATGGGTGTGGTCAATTGGCAGCAGGGTTGGCTTCTAACGTTGGATGGCAACAACGGGTGTACTGCGAAAAGGGTAGGTGGCACTCTTAGCCGTAGTGAAGGCAGGCTACCTAGAGAGTGGATGCCCCAAATACAAAAATCCCCCTCCTTGGGTAAAGGTTGGGCGTAAGGCTAACTACCCTACCCCAGAAAAACAACATAGTTACGAATGCTTCATATGTACCTCGGAAAACATCGGAGAGACTTGATGGAAAACGACATACGCCTTCCAAACGGATACACAACAGGAAATTTGATTTAAATTTGGCCACATGGAATGTGAGGACGATGCTCATTCCAGGTAGAATGCAAGAAATTGCGAATGAAATGGTAAAATTCGGTATTGATATTATCGCCGTGCAAGAAATAAGATGGAGAGGAGATGGTGAAATTAGAAAAAAAGATTTTTCATTTTTTATAGTGGGAACCTACAGAAATCAGGACAAGCAGGTACAGGTTTTTTCGTAAGTAAGAAAATAATAAACAAAGTAATTGTTTTTGAACCTGTATCTGATAGACTTTGTAAACTACGACTGAGAGGACGATTTCGTAATATCTCTATGGTAACGACATACGCACCAACTGAAGATGCGGATGAAATACAAAAGGAGACGTTTTATGATGGATTATCCCGTCTGCTACATAGATTACAGGTGTATGATCTTATTGTAGCTATTGGGGATTTTAACGCAAAAATAGGTAAAGAAGATTTTGCAAAAGAAATGGGAGGATGTTATACACTGCATGATGAAACGAATGAAAATGGTAAAATGCTCGTACAATTCGCGGCTGCGAATCAGTTGATTATCAAAAGTATATGTTATAACCATAAAAAAATCCACCTTGGAACCTGGAGGATACCGGGAACCGACCAAGCTAATCAAATTGATCATGTCTTGACTTGGACAAGACATGCAAGTTCTATAATAGATGTACGAGCGTGTAGAGGACCAAACTGTGACTCAGACCACTTTTTAGTTAAAGTGAAGTTGAGAGAAAGACTCGCAGTTACACAAAAAAGAAAACCAAAAATGAGAAAGAGGTGGGATTTAGAGAAATTGAAGATCAAAGACATAAAAGATAATTTCCAAGCTGAAGTAAATAAAAAACTTAGTGAAGATGAAGGAAAACAAGACCAAGATCTCAATAGTAAATGGGACAAATTGCGAAAAGCAATAGTTGAAAGTACTAAAGAAATAATTGGTGATATCAAAAAAGTCAAAAATGAATGGTTTGATAGAGAATGTGAAGACGCTATTAAGAGAAAAAATGAAGCGCGAGCAAAGCTTCATCAGGGAAGGATTACAAGGAGTAAGCAAGAAGAATATAAGGAGAAAAGAAGACAAGTTAATAGAATATGTAGACAGAAAAAGAGAAAAATGATTCAAAATAAATTAGATGAAAAATGAAACGAGGAAATTTTATAAGGGAACGGATTGGTTTAGGAAAGATTATAAACCACGCCTTGGTGGATGCAAAGATAAAAATGGTAACTTATTGGGTGAAGAGGAAGAAATATTAGCAAGATGGACAGAATATTATAAAGAATTATTAAATAAAAGTAGTAGTGAAAATGGAAATGAAAATGAAAATGAAAAAGTAAATAGATCACCCATATTGCAGACAACCGAATCATTTAATCTAAACCCCTCACTATCTGAGGTGAAAGCCGCAGTGAAAAGAATGACAAATCATAAAGCCGCAGGGGAAGATAATATAACAGCGGAGATGTTAAAAAAGCGGGAACACAAGCTGAAGAAATGCTATTTGAATTGATTACCGAAATATGGGAAAAAGAAGAAATGCCAGATGCATGGAAAACGGGCATTATAACTTCAATCTATAAGAAGGGAGATAAATTAGATTGTAATAATTATCGTGGAATCACACTCCGTAATATAGCATATAAAGTATTCTCAAACATTTTATTAGTGAAATTGTCGGCGTATACTGAACAAATTATAGGAAAATACCAATGTGGTTTTAGAAAAGCTAGAGGCACCGTCGACCAGATTTTTGTGGTGCGGCAAAGCATGGAAAAATGCTATGAGCATAATACTGATTTACGTACATATGCTTTTTGTAGATTTTCGGCAAGCCTTTGATAGTATTATTAAAGAAAATTTGCTGAGTTACATCGAAACACAAGGAATCCCCAAGAAGTTAGTACGACTTATAAAGATGACTCTTAGCAATGTCCAAGCTAAAGTGATGGTAGATGGACAATGTGGTGACAGCTTTTCTTTGAGTAGAGGTGTACGACAGGGTGATGCGCTATCAGCAACTCTCTTTAATTTGGCACTACAAGCAGTATTGCATAAACTGGTAGATAATGGCACAATTATTTATAAATCTAAACATATATGTGCATATGCTGATGACATCGTTATTTTAGCCAGAAATATTACAGAACTTAAATCAGCTTTCGCAGAAATGTATTCAACTGCTAAAAGTATGGGTCTAGAAGTAAATGAGACCAAAACTAAATATATGATAGTGTCGGCAAAAAAGGGCGAAGAAGAAATGTCGACGTTACCATTATTGAGAACGTCGAGTAATGGCTGGCAATAAAGCCTATTACGCAAACCTTAAGCTCATCAAATCACGTGTCCTATCCAGAAATACTAAGATGAAAATATATAAAACACTTATTAGACCCGTGGTAACTTATGGTGCGGAAACCTGGAATATACTACCTGGTGATGCAAATAAACTTAGAATCTTCGAAAGGAAAATTGTTAGAAGAATTTACGGCCCTGTGTGTGAACAAGGTTTTTGGCGGATAAGAACAAACCACGAAATCAATGAAATCCTTGATAATGAGGATATAGTACGCTTTGCTAAAGCACAGCGTTTAAGGTGGATTGGACACGTAGAGAGAATGGCTGAAGAGCGAATACCCAGAAGAATCTTTAGGTCTACCATGACGAGGAGACGATTACAAGGTAGACCACGTAACCGTTGGAAGGACGAAGTGGAAGCAGATATGAGAATCTTGAATGTTAAAGGCTGGAAAAAAGCGGTACTGGACCGAGAAAAGTGGAGGGACATTGTGAAGCAGGCCAAAGCTCACTCCGAGCTGTAATGCCAGAAGAAGAAGAATTATTGAACCATTGGAAATTATCAATGCTAAGATATGGCATCTAATTAAACGCCTTTTATTATCAAGAGTTTATTTGTGTTCTGCAAATTTTAACAATAGCTAGTAGCTAATCGTTCGCTTCAATAGTACATGGTTACGTAGAAAAGCGTTAGCTATTGTTTATGAAAAAAGAATTCACCCTTACACAGAACGCTTCAACAATTAACGCTTATTTCATTAAACTGGAATGCTTGCACGTTAAAGCATTCTTATATGTTTTAATCTATAGAGAATTGCTACTTTCTGCATTAAACTTTTCAGATAGTTTTAATCAGTTTGAACTATGTATTTCCCTTAAAAGTATGCCTTGCTTAGCAACGAGAGGCTTCCTTAGTAACCTCATCTAATCTTAACAACCAAAAACTTCTTTAAAAATCAAATACTTTCCTTTTTATTCTCGAATGCCTTAAAATCCTATCGGTCCTGGGCATTTCGGTTGCCTGACTGTTTAAAGAAGCTAGGCAGAGCCTTTAGTATGAGCAGGAGTTAGTAGTCGCACTGTTTCCATTATTTTGTCCATATTCCATACTCCTGTAGGTAAAGAAATAAAAGTGCTGCCAAAAACCTTACAAACTTAGGAGTTCCACTATTAGAAAAATATTATAGATATTGTTCTATTTTTTTCCCTGAATTTAAAATCTACAAAAGGACTTCATATATTCAAAACTACGTTTTAAAGAGGTCTTTAAAACCTGTTGAGAGGGAAAGGAGGAGGGAAGGTTCATTAATTAATCGGTAACATTAATTAATCGCGTGAAACGGCTCAAAGCGTTTTGATGAGCTGCCTCTTCCCACCGTTGGCGTTTGTTTATTCCGTGACGCTGATTTGAATTGTAGCCACCTTTAATAGATTTCATTATTACGGCAATTTAATGGAATTTTTGTTAATAGGTTCCGTTTGTTGTTGCAAGAAAATGCGAAACGGAAAGGAGAGTTCCCAGCTTTCTAATGGTTGCGTGTGCGTTAAGTATACGAAATGCATAATTTATGCCTACGTGTGACAAAGGCGATTAAAAAAAAAAACAAGATAAAAAATATGAATAAGACACTTTACGTTGATGGAACCTAATGAATGCCCACGTGGTAGCGATGCAACTTGAAATTTATTTTCATGTTTGTATATGACGAGCTTTCTGGATTTTATAATTGGCTTAAGAGGCGCCATAATCGACCGATGCTTAATAAATAAATTTGCGAACACGATGCGTCGTTTATCGTAAAGGAAGGAAAGGAGGGGGGGGGGTTGAAAAGGGAGTTAAAGGGAGAGAGTGGAATGAATGATTTTCCTAATTAATAACGCCCTGCTATGTACGCGTAGGAGATTTGTACCGGTTTATTTAGTGATGCGGTTGTTGAAAATGTAATCGCGTTTGATTTCAATTAACTTGTTTCCTCGTTCTTCCATGACATGTTCACTGGAGGGGGTTGGTGGGAATTTTATTTAACCGTTTTCAACGCCCAAAATATCAATAATATATACATTAGGTCTAATAGACATGCATGCATCGTAGCTCTGCGCAATATGGAAAATATCATTCAGTTAATTAGTGATATTTATTATATCATTAAGTATTCTTGATTGAAGATTTTATTTAGGTTGCACACAGTACAATGCTTAATTTACATTTGTGCAAAAGTAAAATATCGATTTATTTACTTCTGACGGAGCCTAACATAACTGTAATTACAGGAAAAGTACCTAAGTTTTACGTCTTCACTACAAATATTCTATGTGGGCGCCCTTGATGTGAATGTGCAAAGGCGTTTTGAAAAGTTTTGCCTCCTGGACGATAGCTTCAGCAATTTGCAAGATACTGATCTGAGCTATGCATCTGATGATAGCTTGGAATGTCCTCTACCAACAGGTCCCTTCCGATGTTCCTTCAGATGTTACAGGTCGTCCACTGTGAGACAGGTCATGTAGGCTTGTTGTACCTGGATTATGACTTTCACATTCTTTGCCACCTCCTGACGGTACTCATATCTCATATGCGTTCGATGAATGTCTACGGGTGCACAACCCTCCTCACTAGTCAGTGATGAATTCAATCACAGCATACTGTTTCAACTAAACGTCTATGTACTCACCATTTTCTCAAATATTCTGTGCATTCTGGGCGCCGCTTGGTGTCGTGATAATCAATGAACCAATGTTTTCTGTTATACCGGTTTCACGTTTTGCTGAAGCTATCGCTTAGGAGGCAAAACTTTATAAAACGGTCTTTGTATTTTGTGCAATGAACTTACGCCAAGCGCACAGCCTCTTCCGTTTACCCGAATCCAGTGTGATTAGCAATTCCTACTAGAATAGACATGTTAATAGAACGGCATATGGCCCAGCTTGAGGAGGATCTTTCCGACGTAGTTTTTCAGCAGGATGGTATTAAAGTGTTCTGTGTTGATTGTCATGTTGTATGGTTGTGAAACATGGATACTAGTAAGGAGAGATAGGGAAGGCATTGAGGCACTAGAGATATGGATCTGGAAGATGATGTTAAAGATTCATTGACCATGTAGAGTAAGAAATGAAGTGCTAAGAAGAATGAGAGAAGAGAGAGGGGTTGGCTCGCTGATCGATGGAGTTAAGCAACTTCAGGCGCGGCCAGCTGCTGGCTGGGTGACAGCCAGTGGCTTGAGGACCACTGCTGGGTGGGACGGCTATTTGGGGCACAGGTGTTGGGGGACTTTAGTCTGACCCATTTGCTGAGTGACCAGTGCTGGTTGTCCAGCAGCTGGTGATAGCCACTGGTTTGTTCGTCGGCCAGCAGCTCTTCCATCATGAACCCCCAGTGCTTCGGAGGGCACGTTAAGCCGTCAGTCCCGGCTGCTACTGTCATCTCTTAGTAGTCGTTAGTTACTGGGATGGCGCAAAACTCCCTCTGTACAAGATAAGATAAGAGAGAAGAGAGAAGGTTATTGGGAGAAGAAAGAGAAATTGGACAGGGCATACATCACCTATTTAAGGAGTGAGTCTAATCATAGAACATAGGGAAATTGAAGGATCTAACTGATATCAAAAAGGGGACTTGTCTAACTGGAGCTACGATTGAAACAACAAATCATCTAAAGGTGCTATAACCAGAGTATTCAACCCTTAGAAATATGATTCACAGTATTTATCTAAAACAGGAACTATGGCCCAAAAACAACCAAGAATAATAGAGAGCGCAATTATTTAAAACAGGACTTCTACGGTGCAATGTTTTTAACCAAGGCTGTTCCCGGCCCGCATTTGGCAGAACTATACGCCACGTATTGAAGCGGATTCAAGTCGACTGGATAATGAAGAGTGAAAGAAGATTATGTGGCTTGAGGAATCCTGACACACGTTACTTTGTACTCACGACAGGAAAGTTTTGGTGGGAGCCCCATGAAGTAATGTATTCAGTATACCTTATCAAGACAATTCTAGGTTCTGATGGTGGTATGTAGCATCTCCTACTGTGGTGATGTTCAGTTCCCAACCGAGTGCATCCCGCAATGCTGCACTTTTATCTGCCATGTGGCGGCTTCTTCTTGCTACTGTTCATCGCGCACGGTTGGTTCAGCGAACACGAAAATGCTTCCCCATTGAGAATGTTTTGGACATGTTAAAACGACATATTCAATACAATAGCAAGAAATTAACCCCCTCCCCTGCGAGGAGGATATAGGAAAGTAGAGAAAGTACTGAGTTCATCTATTTTTATCCCTTTTATATGAACTTTTAACCCCATTTTTTTTTATTAAAAATTGATTTTCTCAAACGTAGAAAATTTATAAAATTCAAAAGAACTTTGCCTTCTTTCGTTTCTCATCAGTTCCGATCGAATGACATATCACATGGCATATGTTGCCTTTTGAAAACGTTAATACATACAAGGGTTGTAAATAAAGTAGTGGCAACATACAACTGTAGTAAACAATTTATAATGAACTTAAAGCACAGTTGCATTACATTCCTTCAATAGATTCACCAGCAAAGTTTTGTACCTTTTGCCAAATATCAGGAAGCCGTAGGATACCGTTGGCATGGTGTTGGTTGTTGATGACAGCGACGGAGCGCCCTACTGCTCGGAGCACAGATGTCCGGTGACTGAGACCAACTTCTACGGATAATTCCCGGAGAGTCCATCGACGGTAACGCATTATCAGCACAGGCCTCACGTAATCAGTGATAACATTCAGATGCATTTTTGCCAAGGGCAACCTCGATTTTAATCCACGACCGGTGATCACCTTTTGTAAACATGCTTTAGAGCGGTAAGAACGACACTCTCCACTTCAACTCCGCACCTCATCTAGCCTTCTAACTGGAACGACTATTTTATGCACTCTACACATCGACAACAGCGCCATCTCACGCCTCCCATATCTTGTTTGTGCATGCCCAATCTTTTGCAATTTTCTGGACTACGTTGCCATTACTTTATTTACAACCCCCGTAGTTCCAAGACCACATGATCACTACCTGCCGAACTCTGAATCCACTGGTAATATTGGCCTAAACTTCATAGTAAGGTAGATCTTGCCTAAAGGGATCTGCATACCAAATTTCACTCTTTTACATACGTAGACCATACAGCTCTAACTCCCAACTCATAATTAGGGGAGGCCGGAGCCTGGTGGGCTTTCACTGAAACACAACTTCTTTGAAGTTAAGCAACACCAGGCACGGCTAGTCACTGGATGGGCGACTCATCAGCTACTCCCCCCCCCCCGGCTGCTGTGACCATCATACAGCAGTCGTTAATCCAGGTCCATCCAGAGACCCAACTCGTCGGCCTCAGGCCATACAGGCTCTGGATGGACGTATTGGATTCTAAATTAATTAAATAAAAAAAAAATAATAATTCACCCAACTAAATAGTGAGGAAGTTAAGAAAGCTAAGGGAATGTCTAGTGAACGCCTAGTCTTTCATTGACTTACAAGTGCTTCAAGACCTATTGACTCTATGCCAATCCGTATATACAGTGGTAGCCAAAAATTTAGCACCTATATATTGGCTTTTGTTGTTTGTTACCAAAAATTCTTAACCAGTTACAAAAAAAAAATTAAATAAAAGAATTAAGTGTGAAATGATCTAACAAATAACCATGCATGTTGAATTCAAAATTGAAACAATGAGATAATTTTTTTTAATCCTTTAGGTGATTTTCCTATGGACAAAAATTTAGCACCATATACAGAATAAATAAATAATACATGTACATCATAGAATCAGTAGTTGGTTGGGTAACCAAAGTTTTTAATAACGGCTACACATCGTCTGTGCATGGATTCCACTAGACGTTTACACCGATCTTCTGGAACGTTGTTCCATGCTTCTTTGATGTTGTCGAGTAGTGTAAGAATACTATTGGGTTTTTTTTCTTTAACAGCCCTTTTGACATCAATCCATAGCATTTCTGTGGGGTTCAAATCTGCTGACTGAGATATGATTTATGTGTAACCATTCCTTGACAAGTCTGCTGGCATGTTTTGCGTCATTATCGTGCTAGAATGACCATGTAAGGGGCAGATTATCATCGGCATAAGGAAGCATAATGTTCTCAAGGATGGATTTGTAAACTAAACGACCCATGATGCGATTTATATTGGGCTACACCATGCCAGGTCAAACAACCCCACATCATCACATTTCCCCCTCCATGTTTCACGGTTGGCTGTAAACACTGTGGCTTGTATGTTTCATGTTTATTACGCCTGATGTACTTTCTGACATCACATGCAAAGAGCTGTACCTATGTCTCATCCGACCACAGCACGTTTTTCCACTGTTGTGTTATCCAGTTGAGATGGGCACGAGCAAAAGTTAACCTATCTTTCCTGTTCTTTAATGACACAAGAGGTTTCTTTCGTGCCACTCGCCCAAACAACTAAACTGATTTAATCGTCGACGAATAGTACGAGAACTAATACTAACGTGATGATGAGCAGACAATTCACCTTGAATCATTGTTGAAGTTAAGGATCTGTCTTTTTTTGGAGAGACCATGAATGATACATTCGACTTGCGGGGTTAGCTTTTTAGGTCTTCCTGGTCTTGAGCGATCTCTGACAGAACCAGTGTTTTTGTACCGCTGAATTGTACATATACAACATGATTTGCTGCAGTTAACAATTTTGGCAATGGCATCAAACGTTAGTCCTTCATTGCGTAACCTTTTAATTTGTTCAGAGGTCTAGCGATATGTTTTGTCGTTTTCCCATGACTGCTGGTTAAAACATGTACAAGTGAAATTAAAATTGTTGCTTATACAATGTGTATATTAAAATACAACAAACTTACAATGCGGAACCCACGTTTAAGTCGCAAACACGTTAGGGTGCTAAATTTATGTCCAACCAATTACTTAAATATTCTGAAACATGCTCCCTTTTTCATAGTGTATCCTCCAAAAAAAAATTTTTTAAATTCTTTGTTTCAGACAGTCTCTTTTATTTTGTAGCAAGGGTGGAATTAACTTTGAGCCTTGATTTTTCAAATATTGCCAATATTTTTTAGATCCATTTGGTTGGTGCTAAATTTTTGGCCACCACTGTATGTTGTAATTCCGGCCAAAGGTGATCCAATAAAATATTAAACAATTTTTTCTATTAATTGACTTGTGGTTGTACACGTATTTATGAATTGTTGTACGAGAGGATACTTAGAATTTTTTTTTACAAACTCTGATGCATCCTATTTACAACATGACGAAATGTAAATTAAATGACGACACGAGGGCCTTTCGGGACAGCTCTTCTTTTTTCAAGTGCAACAAATTAAACTCAGCTTAAAATTTTATTATCTAAATGGGAGCACTTTCAGTTTATTGACCCTTTTAATTTCTTTTTGATTTCATGTTTACTTAATTCTCTCGTGTGCTAAAGTTGAGAAGCAAATGCTGTTGATCATTACATTTTAATTTTAATGTTGTTCATCTCTGAACTTTCATTTGCAAGGTTTGAAATTGAATTTTAATATCTTACTGGCACTTAAAAATTACTGACCATTTCAGTAATGAAAATATAAAATTTAAAATATTATTCATTCTAGACTTTTAGAAGTCCTTTGCATTTAATGTCTCAAATTGGAGGAACTCAGCGTGGTTCCTCATCTTTTCTAATTACATCGCTTTCATTCGGCATTCGCATGAAATCCTGAAACGTTGAATCGCATGCGCATAAATGAAGAAAAACGGCTGTCAATAAAGATCGTGCAGCGCACGTGCCGAAAAGAGATCCACGTGGAGTACAGGGCTCGTGTGTAAAATAAAAAGAAAACGCATTCATCCCGCTTATTTGATTACGACTTAACTGTAAAAAAAAGGTGGTGGGGAGCGGAGAGGATGCATATAATGGCGAGGCTTTTACACAGACTTTTGGTATTGATTAAGGGTTGCCCGTACTTAATTGAGCGAGAAACCGGGAGAATCAGCAGAGGCTGCGGCACGAGATGACGCTTAACCTTTGACTGCTCTCCGTCCACGGACAAAAGGTTGTTCAATGTCTGTTTCCTTTCAACCTGCTGTCTGTGTCCACATGCAGCTGCATTAGCACTCTTACATAATTACAGAAATTGTAATAATAGGTGACACACGTGCGGTTCACGTGAGGCATCTCGGCGTCTCATTGTTGAGTACGAGAAGGCACGTGGCCCAGACCTCCTCCGCCATCTGGTCGGCGGAACGTCTTTTCTACGGCAGGTGCGAAGCCTACGACTCCAGGGCGTTCCACTCCCACGTGCATCCACAATCTCGCCCTTTCCAGTCCCAAGGCCACGGAGACCTATTTTGACGAGACCGTGTGCCGAGAAACACGAAATGCGAATGGAATAAAAGATTGCTTCCCGTCCATGTGCAGTTAATTGCAACGTTGTTTTCCTTCTGCATTCTTTCGTGGAAGGCGCGCGTGCGAGCCCACGAGCCTCGCGAATTGCGTGAGCTAAACAATAAAAAAGGAAGTGCGACGTCTTCCATTGTTCGCTGATGTTTGCTAAGAAGTGGGTCATGAAAATCATCTTTCTTCTCGAACGCTTCTCTTATCGTGATGTCAATGCTTCTTCCCCCCCCCCCTCCTCGCTTGTTAATTTGAATTTCATTCACCCGTAATCGCGGGTTCGATACCCGGTCGAGATAACTTGAAGATGTAAAAAGCGAATTATGCGGAATCACAACTAAGCAATTTTTACAGAATGATTCAAATATAAACTTTGCAGTTTTAAAAGCAAATAAATATAACGCACAGAAATCGGTTGAGCAAGTATCTCATCAAGTATCTCATCAAGCAATCACCTTGGTTCGATATAATTTCCATTGATGATAGGGCAGACACCCAAACCCAATCTGATCTCAGTTTCATTCCAAACTTGAGCTAGTAAATTCGATTTCTCAGCTGAGCAGGATCAGCAGGTAAAAGTTTGACAAACGCCCGATCATTACTGAAACCCCATAAGAAAAAATCGAGAGGTATCAAATCAGGAAAGCGAGATGGCCATGCAACTGGCCATGCGTAATCAATCCACGGTCCTGGGAATAGGTTATCATGGAAATTCCGAATTTCGATGCTGAAGAGAGATGGTGTCCGGTCTTGTTGGCAGCGAACGTCTATCTTGGTTCATCTTCGTCTAATTATAATATAAGGAAAGTTTCGAGCATGTCCAGATACCCGATTAAATTACAAAACAACATTCATGCTTGAACTTTCATGAACATGCTCAAAAATTTCATGTGGATGCCCAGCTTCTGATGTGAAATGTTTGACTCTTCGCTAAAGCGTAAGTTATCCAGGAAAATCTTATGGTATCCTATTCAATCCAACATTTCCGCATAGAACTGCTGCGAGCAACTTTATCTGCTTCAATAATTGCTTGTAACATGGTAAATGGTAAAAGCTAAATGGTAAATTTGTATGGCTTTATATGTAAATGTTCTTCTGCTTCTTCTTCTTCTTCTTCTTCTTCCAAGATCCTGCTTCATATTCAGTAAGAGATGACCGATAAATAAAAGTCGGGAAAGTAAAATTTAGTGGTCGTCAATCATCCGGCAGGCCTTGGACGTTGGAGAAAGAAGTCTAGGGAGTAGTCTGGATTGATAGGAAGTCCTTGATAGATGAGAGGATGAAACGTGTTTGGGCTTTGTAGTCTGGGTTAAGGAGTAGAATAGTAGGCAGGCTGAAAGGAATGATTAAGAAGATTCGAGAAAGGGGTTGTCTTTGAAGGGCGTTAAGGGGGGAAGCAAATAAAATGTGTTCTAGGGATTCCTCGTCGCCGCATAAGCAGCTTGGAGCGTTGTTCAAGTTGAGACGGTATGAAAAAGATTTAGTTTTGTTTTGAGAGGTACATAGGGAGTGGGAGGACCTTTCTGCTTTGGGACACCATGGTCTTAAACTTAATAGCTGAATAGTAGTTGAACCATTCTTCTCTCCATCTGGTGATTTGCTGAGAGTCGATAACAACCAGGAGGTTTTCAGTAGCATGAGGGAGACTAATTTCAGGACCTAGTATTCGGCCATAATTCGCCAGCTGATCGGCTCTTTGGTTACCTGCTATCGTGGAGTGCCCAGGGCATCAAGTAAGTTTAATGGCAATATTTTTGCTATGAAGACTAATAATGGCATTGGCTATGAGGCCGATCTGGAAAATAGATTTCCAGTTGGCTCTGGACAGGAACTTGTGTAGGGATTGTAGGACAGATTTGGCGTCTGAAATTATGAGGTGTTCAGAAGTAGCTGGGGATTCATCATTTATGTGGGATAAAGCTTTGAAAATGGCTCAGGATTCCGCAGAGAAAGATGTATAAGACTGATGTATTCTATAGCTGTATGCTGTATCTCCTGACCATATGCCTATACCTGCCTCGTTTGACCATATGCCGATACCAAATTATTTATGGAGTTTGATTTTGTATGTAACAGAAATAATTTGAGGGCTGGTTTTTTTAGAAATTTCTGGGATGTCAACACTCTGACACCAATCTATCGTGAAGAGAGATGGAAAAGGGATAATCGAGAAAGGTTGGAGTTGCAAATTGCTGCATATCGAATCTTAGCAAATTCTCTTGGACTAATTGCCTGATTTTATATGATTTGAAAATTTGAACTGTTAGGTCAATCGTTGAGAAATGTTGTAGGTGAGAGTTTTGTAGCTGAATTAGCCTAAGAATAAATTTGGTGAATGCCACGGGTCATCAGTAGGTGTGCTTTTCAGAGCGGATAAATTTTGTCTGAGTATTGAGTGTTCTAATGTTCGGATAGGGGTCAGACTTGAGGTTGAGGCCAGTAGGAGGAAAGGAGCATAGGGGGTTTGAAAATTTTTGAATAAGAGTTATGAACAGGGCCCGCGTAATCCTAGAATTTGGGCCCCAGCTATATTTACTGATGCGGGTGAATAACCCCCAGTACTTATTCAATTACTGATGTAAGCATTGTGGTATGCCAGTCTTACGAGACGCACGTCACGTTGATTTCTTAGGTCTACTGGCAAAGCTCTCTCTGAATCTATTCCACAGCAGCATCAGAAACTCGCGAGTGACCCGTTGATTTTGCACGTCGTAAAGAACAACTAACCTCAACAAGGGCTAGGTGGCAAGAATAAATTGTAGGCTTACTTGAGGGATCCTTACCAAACATTGTACGAAGATTACAATGTTGGACTGTGGTCACCGAGATCTTTCGTGAAACTAAAACAACAAGCACGTTCCTCACCAGTGAAAGTAGCCGTTTTGAACTGCAATGGCGCCAGAGCTTCTGGTAACTGCATTTTGTACTATGGCACCACATGAGTCAAATGACACTTCAAACAAGTGTGTAAGTTATCTGAAAAAAAACTTCTATTTGCTTTTAAAGCTGTAAAGCCCTTTCTGAATCACCCTGTAATATCTTGATATTTATGGCGGAATTCACTCTCTTTTATGGTTGTAACGGGTGGTTTTAGGAAGAAGGTATGGAGCCAAAGAAAAAAAAATGGTAGATTTAACGATCGCGTGCCACAGAATTTGGGAGCAACGACTTCGTGAGTGCAGATTACCAAGTCTTGCTATTATTTAATATAGGGAGAGGATTTTTGAAAAGTAGCAGAATTATTTCCAAAGGTAAAATCGACTCAGAAATGCGATTAAACTGAGTGTCTGCAAGCGTTTTTTTTTGTAGATCTAATATACGGTATTAGCATTATCATGACAATAGAAAAGTGCTTGCCACCAGACAGACAGAAAAATTCTGAATCTGTTTGAATTAGTTCATCAGTTGACAACCAGAGCCCTCTGGTGCCATTTTTGTTTTTACCATTGAGTGGTTTCCATTCGCAATGGACAATTTCTCAAGTTTCATAAAGGAATGAGTTGAAATTAATTTTTAATTTAAAAAATCTTGCTCCTAAATTATTCCGCTGTCTTCATTTTTCTGCTATTTGGTGCTGCGTTCCCACACACGGCTCGTTACCTCGTCTGGATATTCAAAGTAGCCATTCCAAAGAAACTACACTATTCATCGTTGCCCATGGTTATCTGCTTCCAAATTTTCTCTTTATGTCTACATACATACGTACGACTGTGCAATTTCTTTCTTGTGCGATGCCTTAACGTTACCTGGTAGCAGTGTGCGATATACAGCAAAGGTCTGGGTACGGGCTTGGCGTACATAGTGGACCATGGGATTTCGATTTCTAAAAAAATAAAAATTATACCAAAAGTCGCCACCAATAAAATTTTGGCGCTGCAATAGTGTATTAGTGTGAATACCGAATGATTAAATGCCAAACGACACAGCACACATCAATTTTATTAACAACAAATGATTGTAACTTACAAATGAGGTTCAATATGACCACCATCGTCATGTTCCAAGACTTCAGATGATGCACGACATTTTCCACGGCGCCTCGCAACATATCAGAATTAATTTGTCTCACCTGTAACGCTATTCGATCTTTCAACGTTGCGTTATCGGGGACATGTCCTTGATACACAACACCTTTAAGAAATCTCCACAACCAAAAGTCACAAGGATTGAGATTGGGCGACCTCGGTGGCCATACCGTAGGAAATGCACGACTAATGACTGCCGTCAGAGAAATGTTGCCGCAGCACACGCTGTACTTTACGTCCAACGTGGGATGGTGCATCATCCTGCATGAATGTGGTGGAATCGAGACATCCTCGTTGCTGCAGTTGTGGAACCCCGAAGTTCTGTAGCATATCGGCATACCTGCCAGAAGTAATGGTACAGGTCACTGATCCACTTGCACGATTTTCCTCGTAAAAGTAAGGACCGATGATAAAAGATGCTGTAAAGCCACACCACCGTTCAAATGAAAGTGTGCTTCGTCACTCCATAAAATCTGCCACGGCCACGTACCATCAACTTGCATGCGTGCTAAGAATCTCGATGAAAAATCTAATCGGGTGGCCGCATCGCCAGGGAGCAATTCTTGAACAGAAGAGATTTTATACGGGTAACAGTTCAACATCTGATGCAGGATCTTCCGCACCATCGAGTATGGGTTCTGCGTATGCAAGTTCCCTTTCTTCCACCGAAATGTGCAGAGATCCGCTTTTGTGCACACGTTTTGACGAAGTTCGCTGTCTTCGACTAAAAACCACCGAAATGTGCGGATTTCTACCTTCGTGGACACTACCCGAGCACATCTGATACCCTGCATATTCGCCATCTCCTGTTCGACAACAGCATTTGCAACTTCTTTAACTTGTTGCTGACTAACCGCTTTGCGTCTCCGGCCTGGTTGCTGTGCTAGACTTCCTGTAGTTTCAAATCGTTGAATCATGTTTCGTAAGTTTGTTATGCTCATCGGTCCTTTTAGCAAGTTCTTTAACCGCTGAAATTCACGAAGGGCAGCATTGGCATTCTGGTTCCGCTGATAATACGGCTTAACTAACAAAGCACGGTCTCGTAAAGTAAGAGCCATCGAAAGGCAGTTGGCCTCAGAATGATTAGAATTCTCCCAGCCCTTTCCTTTTATATTCATGATCGCTACACGGAACGCGTTTATGCAAATTAATGCATTTTATTCGGTAAACAGCGCCAAAATTTTATTGGTGGCGACGCTTGGTACTAATTTTTATTTTTTTAGAAATCGAAATCCCATGTTCACTGTGTACGCCCATCAAATTTGGTTGTTTCGTCCAATATTTTACTCGCTAGAGGGCGCTGGATACCTCACATTATTTTATAAACACCCTGTAGTTTATGTAAGTTTTTTTTTGCAGGTAGTTTATATAAGCGAATACAATGGAGGTATATGAGGAGCAAACTCGACATTTTATTGTTTCTCTTTAGAAAAAATAAAAATGCAATTGACACAGCTAGAAAGATTCAAAGTGTGTACGGATATAGTATAGTCAGGGATGGATGAAGGGGGGGGGGGGGGTATATAAAAATGTTTGGTATATTATGTTCGGTTTTTGGTTTCATTATTTTTCTATTTTTAAATTAGGTTTTTATGTAAGGTCTGTCCCAAAAGGATAGAAACACCTTCAAATTATTATTTTTTCATTTTTCTCAGAAAATAAAAAATTATCCCGGGCAACGCCGGGTACCTTTGCTAGTATTGTATAAAAAAAGTGATGGTTTATTATGGTGCAAATGTTCTTGCTGTAGTTTTAAACTAAAATACAAAAATATCCATGTCCCAAAATGATAGAAACACCCCTACAAATTCAATAAAAAATAGCCTACTCTTTCCTCCACACCCCCCCAGTGATAGGTAATGGAAAGATCCAAACATGCAAATTATTTGGAAAAGAAATTTCCATGTTAAAAGAAATTAAACCAGCCTTAATAGCAGCAAATTTTTCTTCACCAAAAAAGGAAGAATCACTGAATTATTTGCTTCTGATATTCCCATAAGAGAAATTGCAAGACGGTTGAAACGATCACCACATGAAATTTTAAATTTCTTACGATTATAAGAAGAATATGGGGGGGGGGAAGTCAAGTGGTCATCCATCAACTCTCACTGCACGCCAGAAAAGGATGGTTTTATGGAAACTGAGTAATTCCACGACAAGTCTTCGTCAAATCGCAGCTCAGCCTGACATCAGCACATCTGAATCTACAATTCACTGTGTTGTGCAATCAGCAGGATATCTCGTGTCCAAAAAAATGAAGACAATACCGCTACCCAACAAACAACACAAGGAGAAGTGGTTCAACTGGGCTAAGTATCATAAGAACTGGACTGACAACTGGAGAAAAGTTATCTGGAGCGATGAGAAAAATTCAATTTGGATGGGCCAGATGGTTTTGCATATTATTGGCATGACATACGGAAGCAGGATGTGACTTTGGCAACAAGGCAGTGGAAGTGTAATGGTTTGGGGTGGATTTGGATGGGCGTTTGTTTCTGGCAGAATGAAGGCTGGAGGTATATTTTTTACCATTTGCTGAAAACATTGGTGGTCCCTTTTTCCAATTTCAGCAAGACAACGCACCTATACACACTGCAACATCGACACGGAAGTGGTTCCTTGATCATGGGGTACAAGTGATGGATTGGCTAGCACGGTCACCTGACCTTAATCCAACAGAAAATCTGTGGGGTATCTTAGTGAGAAAAGCTTATAAGGACAGTCGTCAGTTTTCTAGTGTACAAGAACTGAAAACCGCAATCCAAAAAGCATGGGATGAGATTCAACTGTGTGAGCTTCAAGCACTTGTTAATTCAATGCCTGACAGAGTATTTAAGGTTATTAATAAGAATAGGGGCTTTGTGAGTTATTAATTTCATTTGTAAGTAAAAGTTTCCTTTGATTTTTGTTATTTTGGCATGTGTTTCTATCATTTTTGGACAGTGATTTTTTGTATTTTAGTTTAAAACTACAGCAAGAACATTTGCACAATAATAAACCATCGCTTTTTTATACAATATATGATTATAAGATGATTTTAAGTTGACTTATTCTTTTATTTTCTGAGAAAAGTGA
>JAHWFO010072354.1:170062-195710 GCA_023313115.1 Rhysida immarginata
TTTTTTTTTCTTTTTTTTAATTGGTCAATAGTCATTTTCATGTATGAAGCCTATTGTCCGTAAAAATTTTTTTGACTCGACTATGTGAAGATGTCTAAATGTGCACTATGTTGAAATAATTGATACTGTAATGTCGTATAAAAAATTTTTTTGCAAATAAATATTTATTAAGAAAATTTCAAAAAACTTTTGAGATAATGAACATACAAATATCAGGAGTGAAAAAATAACATTTTGAAGTTAAAGAAATTGAAACTTGAGCTTCACTTGAACAACCTGGAAATAACGATTTAGGATAATATTTCTGTTGTTAAATTGAATTGAAAAACTGGTGTGAATTTACCTTTCCTCTAAAATGTTTAACAGAGTTAAATGCTTTCACTACCACTTGTTGCATGTGTCTCAGTATATCAACTTATTCCATGAGAAATGTCTCAACTTGCTCCCCTTGACGTCATTACGGTTTTCTTCTTCCGTATAAAAACATGCAGCCAGTAACGAAAAAAAGAAACTAGCCAAATTTACTCATGTTTTTAACCTTCTGTCAGGCTACTGCTCTGAAGAAATTCTCCGCGTTCACTTACAAGGAAATTTATTTCGCAATGGTTAAACACAACATCAAGTTCTCCCGTCTATTGTAGTTTAAAAAAAACCGAGCACAGTCAGTTTGAAAAAGAAGACGCGTTTCAGTGGTAATGATTTATATGCATGCGCATTGTTACGTAAACCACGATGTGTCAACGTGCCCCCCCTGTATGTGAATCAACTGGACGATTTACTTATTTATTTTCATTTTGAATTAAATTATTATCGAGTTTAATGTAGATCAAATGAAGATCTATTATTCATTTAGAAAACAATAAATAAATAAATAAATAAATAAATAAACAAATAAATAAGTAAATAAGTTAGTAATTCTTATACTGTGTCAGACGGTCAGTTTTTTTCAACACAAGACGACGAGAATCCGGCAAGTAAGACCTTCTATTATTAAGTGAAATAGTGTTTAAGTAAATTCTGAGAACTTTTCAATTAGTGCTAGTTTGGAAACTTCCCTCTTTTAGTCCAACGTCTGTAGCCCATTTCTGTGTATGTGTCTGTTCTCTTATTGACAAGTGAAAAAAGGGAATCGGGAGAAATGGGATTCGAAAATAGAAACTCCGTCCGTTGTTGTTGTTATTTATTCATTAGGCCTTTGCTTTCCTTTTTTGGTGGGCCCAAATACACTTTTACAGCAATTTTTTTAAAGGTTATAAATGTTGCATCCTAAAAAAAGAAGAGACGTGAAGGCGAGGGAGTGTATATATGTCTGTGTTTCTCTCATAAAAGAACGTTTAAAGGTCAGAGTTCATGAGACGAAGCAGAAAAACCAATTTTGTGACTTTTTTTCCCTTGAATAATGGGGAAATGTATTGGATATGCAGTACTATTACAGAACGTTGAAAGTATGTTTGCGTATCCTTCAGCCTCCCAGTTCTTGTTATGATGCTTGGATTTATTATTGTTTTCACTAATTACAATAGTATATGCATATCCAAAATATTTTTTAAAAACCGTGTTTTAATTATTTAAGATGAGGGCATATACTCATTCTATCACTTAAGGTAGAGTGACATTGTTGTAGGTTTAAAGACATCAAAATTTCGTGTTTACTTTTTTATGATAAATCAGTAAGGCGTTTAAAACGAAAAATTATATGATAAAAGTCACTTGATATGGTAATAATTCTAGAAAGAAGCATTTTCGACCCCATGTTCATGTGATATTTTCTGCTTGTTTTGGTCCCTGGGACATATCCTGAAAGTTTTTACAGACCATTCAGAAACACCCTGTACACAGACACAATAGGGGAGGGAGTTCATTGGTTAGGGAGAACAGAAAGGAAGGTCTGGAAATGCAAGAGAAATATACTAAAATAATATGTTTGTATAGGATAAAAACGAGGACCAATGGGGGACGATGATGGAGCAATGAAAAAAGTGAATTAGTGATGATGTAATGACAGGAGAAACGCATAAAATTGACATGAAAAAGTGATAAAAATAATAAAAGAAATAATAATAATGTCGATTTAATTTGAAATTTTGCACACATGTAGCATTGGTGGCATACAAGAAATGATTCAAATACGTTCAGAAGAACGGTGTACAGGGTGGCCCCCATGCCCCTCCTGAAGAAGAATGGTTCCGACCAGATTAGCATGAAATGGTCAGTTTGGCAACTGCATTGTACTGGAACAGTTGACTGTAGGTGTGGTGACAACAACTGCAATGCCTCGCACACGTCGCCGTGCTCCTGTGCAACAACTCACGGAGTTTGACAAGAGGTCGGATTGTGAGACTTCGAGAAGCTGGATGGTCTCATCGGTGTATCGCGACGCAGAGCGGTCGTAACGTTTCTGTCGTGGCTCGATGATGTCAATAGTGATTTACGGAAGAACGCACTCACGTAGACCTGGTTCTGGACGCCTAGGCACTACTGACCCACGCCAAGACCGTCGAATCGTACGAGAAGCTTTGAACAACCGTACGGTATCCACAGCAGAGATAAGGGCCAGAGTGGCACTAGCTTTGTCAAGACGGACCATGGGTAACCGTTTGCTAGCTGCAGGACTATCATATAACAAGAGGGTAACATGTTTTTCCAGCAGGATAATGCCTGTCCACACACTGCCCGTGTTAGCTTGCAGGCCTTACAGCATGTCCTTGGCCAGCAGATCTCCAAACTTGGCGTTAATTTAGCATGTGTGGGACCTGTTGGAACGTAACGTTCATCATCGCTGCACACCAGCTGCAGCAATTCCACAATTGCGCCAGCATGTTCAAGACGACATCCGGCATCTTTATGACCGCTTGCATGCAAGAATCGAGGCCTTGCATGCTCGCGGCGGTTATACGACCCACTAATGTGATCTATGTGGGCATGGGAGCCACCCTGTACATTGTTCTTCTGGACGTATTGTCTTGCAATTTGAATCATTTCTTGTATGCTACCAATGCTTCATGTGTGCAAAATTTCAAACAAATCGATCCATTCCTTCTAGGTGTTGCATTTTTTGTTTTGCCAGCAGTGTATTATCAAAAATCCTCAATTTCGAAAATTTTCTAAAGAAAAAGAAAACGGTAGTCTAAGATAATCATGAATTTCGAACAATTAATAAAACAGATGAGGCTAAGTATATTCTAAAACAAATTTATATAAGGCTTTAGTTTACTTAAGTTGTGGAGACATTCATTGGGATTTTCCACCATTCCTCTTGCAAAGCTCAAACAGGTGGATAACGGAAGTTGGCTGCTGTTCCCGAGACTTTATCGGCCGTTTCAACTCGTCCTAAAATGCTTAATTCATGCGTTGAACATTGTTCTCTTCATACCATCGCATGGCAGCTAGCAGCAACATGATATTTGGCATTGTCATCTTAAAATTAACAGGGGTTCATTCCGTAATAACGCCACAATGTCCAGAATATTACAGTATGACTGTGAGTTCATATTCCCACGAGCAGCCACTAGTGGTCCAACACCGTAATACGTGAAACACTACCAATCCACCACCAAATTTCCTGGTGTCCAATAACTTTTTGGTAGATAGTGAACCATTGCTTTAACTTCTCACGTCAGAAAGTTTCACAGTTTGTTTTACTCTGCTATCCGAATGCTCCCCACATCATCAGAGATCCACCAACTTGGTGCCTTTTGGCTTCTTCACGACCTATATGGAGAATAAATGGATTTGGAAAAGAATGACACGGACAAAGTGGACTGACAAAGATAAAAATGTAGATGTTTTGGGTAACGATTTTGTAGAATAGAATTGAACCATACATGAAGAGAGAAATGTCAACAGTGTAGAAGCCGGTTTTTGGAAAGGCAGAAAAACTTTTGACCAAATCGCAAACAATCAGATGGATAATGGAGAGCTAGGGAATACCAAAACGACGTGTACCTGAGTTTTATTGATTATATTAAGGCATTTGACTGCGTTGATCATGCTAAGTTGTGGAACATTTTGAGATGCATGGGTGTTCCAGCATCAGGTTAAAATGTATTTTGTTAATTTACAGAAAGTGGACAAGGAAATCTGGATCTTCACCGATTTATGATTTTTATACTGGGTATTTTTTATTTGTCTGGTTTGTTTGTACTTATTCCCTACGGAATGCTTTAAGTTACAACAATAATAGTGAAAAGTAATGAGTCTGAGTATGACTTCTATTCCTCCAGAACTATTCTTAGGGAATAAAGTAGTGTATATACTTCTCATTGTTAAAAGACAGTTGTTTAATACGCACCTAGTGAGAAAACCACGCCCAAAGCATGGTTAATTTAAAGAAATTGGGTAGTAAGCCTCCACGCTTAAGGATATCTTTTCTGAATGAATCAAGGATTACATTAAAACCTAGCTAAAAAAATCATGTTAGTTTCATTGATTCAGTACAATGTCTAGGGTGCGCTTCAAGCGTTGATGTGGGAAAATCAAGAGCTAGTTTTAGTATACGGTTTAAACAATAAGGTCTGTCCCGGAATGACAGAACCATCGTCTTCTCGTGTTGTGATATCTTTAATACTTTTTAAACATCATGAAAACATATAATGAATTCTGATTCAGCTTGTACCATTTTACACATGTGAACTTTATTTTATTGTTTTTAAACTTCTTATTATATTCACAATTTTGTATTGAATGTGACAGTTTGCTTGTCCCAGAATGATAGAACCACTGTGATTTGATACAATGAATCAATCTTTGTAACGCATCTCAATTTGTCCCATGCTACCTTTATTACTTGTTTAGGGCGTCCATAGAATGAAATTGTTGTCCATCTTGGTAACTTTTCTGAAAAAACTACCTCATAAGTTCTCCAAAGGGTTGAGGTCCGGAAAGCACGGTGGCCCGTTCATAACGTGGATTCTATTATCCAAAGTCCATTTCCAAATAGAAATGTTGCATTGTGGACAGTGCATTATCTTGCTGCAATATGAAAAACGGTGCACCTAATTTATCTGAGAATAGCAGAAAATATTCTTTAATATGTGACAGTCGTCGTCCTTCCTGAAACGAAAGTCTTTCCTCCTCCTCCAAAACCTGCCCACACATACACAGATCCACCTCCTTGCTGCCGTTTAGAAAATAGTCGTTCTTCTTTCCTTAAATCGCGTCAATAATGGCTCCGTCCATCTGGCCCATCAAGGCTAAACTTCTTTTCGTCAGACCATATTACCCCGTTGAATTCATACTTCCACGCGATGTGATACTGGCCCATTCCAGTCTCTGGTTCTTATGATGCTGTTTTAGATTGAGGAGTTGTTTGCGTTTGCAGTTTTTAATGTAGCCACATTCTATTACTGCTCGATGAACTGTTAATTTGGGAACATTTATGTTGGGTTGTGAACTATTTGCCTTAAACTCATTATGAAATTGCTCATTTGCCTTATAATCTGCCTATTTTGGCGGGCAGTCAGGATAGGCCGTCTATCAATGAATTTCTTTTGGCCATGATTTCCATTGGATGTGCAAAAATTTAGTACAACATGATGGGACCTATTAATTTTCCTTGCAATAGCTCGAATAGAAATGTTTTGCTTGCACAGTTCTGCGATTTGTTCTTTTTCAAATTCAGCTAATGCTTTTCCTCGTCCCATGACTTTTGAAAAACAATTTAAAAGGTTGCTTCAGAATACTGAAGCAGATTGAGAAATTGGTGAATAAACGTTTAACTTTGGGCTAAAGCTTTCTTCATTTTTACAGAAATATTTTCAGGAATATTCCATTTTTGCTAGATGATTTGAAGACAAGCAAATTGTCACTTTCAATACAATATCTTCTTCTGTCTATCTATATATATAATAAATCTGTTGTCTGCCTGTTTGTTTGTACGCGTATCACACAAAAATTACTGGACGGATTTTGAGGAAACTTAGTATGGTTATAGCTTATAGTCTGGGTCAACGTTTAGGGTAATTTTGATCCGGATCAATCACGAATTTCCCGAGGAATTATATTTTTCTTCTAGCAGGAAATGATCAGTGCTGATCGTTTTGGTATTCCATTACGATGGGAAAGCACGCGAGTGTTGTTTCGTAGCAACGTAATACCTCTGATTTTCTTAAGCTTTTATTTACTTTACAAGATTTTATCCGCGCGCAGTTTTCGCGGTAATTAGTTTCAAATTCAAATAATATTGTTGCAAAGCTCGCATATTCAAATTGTTTCGTGTGAGGAACTCACATGTCCTCCTTATTTATTTATAGTTTGTGATTCATTGGTGAGATATATATGCGTAGTTAAGATTTAAATAAAAATTGTTGCTCAGATAACAATGGTCAGATGACTTTTCAGTTCCGGCGTGTGCTTCAAGTCAGCGCCAACATTGCTGAAACGTGCAACAACAATGCAAAACTGTTTCCGTGACGAACTTACATGTTCTCCTTCATGGATTGATTGATTGATTGATTGATTGATTATTATGGTTTTAGCACTTATTACATAATTCTAAAAATTATAGGATTAAATTTTGTATTTATTTTTACAGGTTATTTACATACCGGGTTATTATAATTAAAGTTCCCCATTTCTGCGCGGGCTGCAGATCGCGTTACTGTACGGATTCTTCTTTCTTTCTTTCTTTCTTTCTTTCTTTCTTTCTTTCTTCTTTTAGTTATTTTCTTATTTTTTTGTTTTGATTATGATCCAAGGCTTGGAGGATATTTATAAATTATAAAAAACGGCATCCGTATATGTTTCAGTGATCTTCGTTAAAAACAGATAAATAGAATGCAACAGTAATCATACAAAAAGAGGTCTATTTCCAAAAAATTGACAAATTTATTGTTGAAAATAACTTTATAAAATGAAATAAAGATCCAACTCCCACATTTCAAAATGAAACCAAAAAATGAGGTGTGGTCACCACCCGACTTTCTTATACGTAAATGTCCTGGTCCAAATACAGAAAAAAATTAAACAACTGTCTAAAATGGCTACTTCCGATAGAAATTTTGTGAATACAAGTTACTTCAAATTAGCTTCCAAACACTTTGGTATGGATTCCAAATTTTCCTATACCATTTTCTTTTGCCTATTTTAGCAAAACACTGGATTTTGAGAAGAGTAAAACTGGTACTTCCGGTTGGAATTTTGAAAAATTTTCTTAACAAAAGTTGTTTATAATTGAAATTGGAACACTTTTTAGTCCCTTCAAAATTTTCATAAACGCAATGTTTAACCAGATATTTCAAAATTTATATTTTGGCGCTGGAGTAAACTGATACTTCCGTTTAACCGATTCCACTGGAAAACTAATCAGACCTCCCAAGGAAGATTATAATCTTAAGTTTAAAGTTTGGTCTCGAAAGCTTTAGCCGTTTGGACGCTATCGTGGACACACACACACACACAGACTGACACATAGACACACAGACATTTTCCAGAAATCACTTTTTCGTAATCTAGGGACCCTAAACGTGAAGATCAGTGAAAATCTGGAGGTCGAAATTTTTCGTGATTACAATACTTCCTTATACTATGTATAAAAAAGTAAAAACCCCCAACAACCTGCATATCAAACATAATTAAAAACACTAATGTGAGTGTATTATTGTTGGTTGTTGTTGTTGGTTTTTATATTGTTGTAGATGGTCTTATTGTTGCCATATTGAATTTAGATATTTAGATGGGCTTTGATATTCTGATTGGTTATTTAATAAATGGGTTTTATCTGTACGTGTGGATAGGTTTCCAAAGATTTTTATTTTGTTCAGATTGTTTAGGATGATTTTGGGAGACATTGTTTCTTCTAATGTAGGTGTGTATGCATAAAAATATATATGCTGAAAGATGACGGAAGTGATAGAACGCATTAAGATCGTTTTTGAATTTTGGTCTGTTTATCTGTAGGCATATTACACAAAAACCACTGAACATAGAATGGTTATAGCTTTTAGTCTGTGTCAACTGAGGGTACTTAGTCTGGGTCAATTTAGGGTACTTTTGATCCCGATCAATCATTTTTTTCCTTGTATCTTCTTTCTTTCTATCTATCTTCTATCTATCTATGTTTTTCTATACATAAAATAAAACGGAATTTTTCGTGTCTGTACATTCACATTCAGATATTGCAACATTTCGTCAAACAAAGAGCCCGAACAATGTCGGGTATATCAGCTAGTATCGGCCTCGGTGGCTCAGCGGTTGCGTGATCGCCTCTGGTGCCCGAGTACGCGGGTTCGATCCCGGCCGAGGACGACGAGGATTTTTCAGGGGGAAATCCTGAGATCACGCGCTTCCTTCGGAAGGGAAAGAAAGCCGTTGGTCCCGTGTAGTCGTTTGCCGGCTGCACGTTAAAGAACCCTTGCGAGGCAAAATTTGCGGCCCCTATAACGCCGTCCTGAAATGACCATAGCAGTTGAAAAGGACGTTAATACCAAACAGACCAAACCAAACCAATATCAGCAGTAAATAAACAAAAACCATTATTATTTCTTTTTTTTATCAAAATATTGGAGAGACTTAAGAAATCATTCTAAAACAAATGAGAATAAGAGAATAAGACGTCTAGGGCGTGCAGCTGCTCAAACTTTGGCTGAAAAAGTGAGGTACTTTCCCTAATGAGCATAACTGGAGAAAATTTATTTTTCATGTGGATTTTGTAATGTAGTAACTTCCCTTATAGATAAATAAGAAATTATAGATAATGATTATCTAAAAATATTAGAAAATTATAAAGATCTCAACTGATTGTGTGAGAGGGTAATTTTTGCTGCTAGAACTGATAGGGTTACTATGAATAACCACTTTCAGGACATTAATCCACGCTGTGGCTGAATACAATTCTATTGAAACGGTTGAGTTGATGAGGGATGTTGGTGAGGCTGTAAACAGAGTTCCTGGACTCTCTCAATTCAATTATGGAGTATTTTTAAATACAGACAGAAGTAATTCAATACTCATAGCTTTTCTTGTTATTCTAATATGTTAGAGATGCAATGTCGAATTTTCCTGGGCAAACCCAATTGGACACAAAATTCCATTTCGAGCATCTTAAAGAATTCTTTTCGTTTTTCCAACGTGAGTATTTACTTTATTAACTGTAAGGATTTTTCATGTGTTCTTATTTATATTCAAATTCAGATATTGCAAAATTTCATCAAACAAACAGCCCGGGCAACGCCGGGCATATCAGGTAGTTGTGAATATAACAAGAAGTTTAAATATCAAAATAATGTTCACATCTGCAAAATGGTTCGATTTAAATCAGAATTCATTATATGTTTTCATCATGTTTTTTAAAAGTGTATTGAAGATGTTAAGACACGTGAAGACGATTGTTCTATCATTTTGGGACCGACCTTAGATACCAGCTTTTAAGGTTGGGTCTGGAGTAATAGAGGTCATGGTCTGAGAATATGTAAAATATCAACGCAATCATGCAATAAAAACCGGAGTTATAAGCAAGCAAAACACCGTCATACATTTGTACACACATTTTAAAATAAAATAAATTTTTCCCATTCACCCTTTCATGAAATTAAGTCAGTAAAATTTTGAGACAGTAAAATTTTGAAGTATTTTATTCTAAAACTAGCAGAGTACCCGGCGTTGCCCGGGATAATTACACTTGTAGGTGAGGAGAACAATCTCAAGAAGTTAAATTAAAACTCCAAATTGGTTACATAATAACTCAATTAATACAACACAGAGCGAAGGGACTATACAATCTTAGAAAAATCCGAAAAACAGAAATTCTAGGTGATATACCGGGACTTTATCTAAACTCTTCTTGACTTGCCTCAACACTGCGGAGCATCACCAGATATTTTAGACTCAAGTTTTTCTTCCCCTTGTCGTAGAAGCTCTTATACCCTCTTGCTCTATTCGAAACTTCCGTTGTTTACATGTTTCCATTGCCCGTATAGTCTTTTCTCTTTTAGCTGCAGAGTTTCTCTGTCCAATACTCGTTCTTTCTGTTTCCTTTCCAGACACACAAGTTATTGCCAGTCATCTGAATGTTTGATAGGGAGGTCAAGGGAGACACGTGTGGCTCATTTCCCTCCTCAATAGATGCTGTGTTATTTATGTCCTGTCACTGCATCGTCATTTTATGCTTATTATTAATAATTCTTGGAAATGAACGTTCAATCATCGCATTATCATCATCTCAGTTTCCAAAATATTCACATTCACACAGAATATAGTCAAAATGTATTTTTATGAAATGTTGGATCTGCTGTGCTACCCAATAAGCTAGGTGATAACCCCGGCAGACCCTTTGGTTTTTTTTATTAAATTTTGAAATATCTTAAAAATAAACAGATGAAAACGCTTAGAATTAATGCAGTAAAAATTCTTAATGAATATTCGATAAAAATTTTTTTAAAAAGCTCACAATGGATGGACCTCTCCAAGGATGCCACTGCTAGTCTAAATAATTTCTTACTCACGTAATCCTAATTTAGATGTACACTTGATGTTGTTGCAATTCCCACTCTTCTCTCGATGTCTTGAAGCAAAACTTGGCCATTCATCACTTTGTGTAGTCTAGCGGTCTTTTAGCGATTCTTCTATTTACTTGCTTATCATTTGCTCAATATAGCACGGAGCTAAAAGAGTGCTTCTTCTGTCGTCTTTCCACTCTTTCTCAATAGTCTGCTAACTCTCCATTATCTCCAGTTACTGATCATTTTTAAAGATTTTCAAGAAATTGTTAAGTACTGAGAACTCTCTTTTCTAAGAAAAGCCTGAATAACAGGAATTCTATGCATTGTTACAAATTGAAATTTATCTACATTGCACAAACTTTGCCTTTTATTGTTGGTTATGAGACATATATTGTTGATCCTTGCATAGTGTTTGTGCATTGCGTGTTTATACCATTGTTGTTACCTGTTGTTGCACAAACTTTTCCTTGCATTGTTGGTCAAGATATTGTTGGTACGTGCAGAGTGTTTCTGAATTGCGTGTTGATGCCATTGTTGATACCTATTGTTGCACAAACTTTGCCTTGCATTGTTGGTGATGAGCTATTTCTCATTAATATGCCCTGCCATAAGCATGAATATCGATTTTTTATCAATAATTATTATTTTTCCGAAATCTGAGGTAGACAGTGACCTTCCACATGCTTTGAAAATCAAGTATGCAAAATTTCATTAAAATCGGAATTATACTGTATATTTGTATAAGAAACAAACAAACCCACAAACAAACCCACCCACAAACATCCTTCTTTATATATATTTTTCGTTATTATTCATTTTTATTAAAAGTTTGCAAAACAAGTCAAATGCTGACCAAAATTAAAATATTAACATTATAAAATTTTGTAATTGTTAATGTACAATTTTCCCTCAACAAAACATGAGGAAACGCACGTTATGATAGTAACTACCCATTAAAAACGAATTTGTTGTTGTGGGAGTTGAGATCCATGACTAGCATGATATCTCTCATCAGACCTAATGGGATATCGTTATCTAATTAAAAAAAACTTCTAATATTCTACAAGTATCTTTCAACGGGACACTAGAAAATCAACTTTCAATATCAAAAAGGATATTAATTTTTCTTCATCTGAATAGACTTCGAAACAAGTCTTGATGCTAAGGAATTTCTTCAACTTGTTCAACTTGAACTTGTTCAATGTCTTTTTTATTTTTCTTATTGATAATTACTTTAAAAAAAAACTCAATGAGATTTCCCTCCAACTGTTGCCAGCTGTCTCCGTATGAAATTGTTAACCCCTGAAATCCCTCACTCGGTATTTTCCACCCATATTTCAGAAGCCAGGTGGCATTAATTCACCTGTCATGTGGACTCAAGAAGAAGGGAGGGGAAAACCGTATGAAAGGGAAGAGAGTATCCTCCATAAAAAAGGTCCGTTAAAAAAACAGGTAATCAAAGATGAGGAAAAAGACGACGTTGGAGTAGTGATCATGGGCGCAGATGGTCGAAAGGGAAAAAGACATAAACCCCTTTACCTCTGGAAACCCCTTTTATTTTGCGCTTGGGGTGGGCCCTTACCCTTCCTGCTCGGCCGTTTACGGGGGCATTTTTGGTGTTTTATTTGCCTTGGCGTCATCCGGAGGCACTCTGGGCGGGCGTGAATTTTTCATTGTCTTGGCAGCCTCTCGCTTCCATGTTAATTCAAACACAGTGCGGGATGATGCCTCCGGTTTGTACAGGGTTTCTGGAATGGCTGTAGGAAAACACCACCCAATCCCCTTCTTCTATTCCAACTTCATTTGTTTACTCTCTTTTCTCTGCAGAAGCGTTCTCCTTTTGCTTATCTTCAACGACGCGTTTTTTTTCCCCGTCGTTTTCTGCGCTCCGTACGGTTGCGACCTCTTTCGGCGCGATGTTGAAGCTCCGCTTGTAAATAAACAAAGGCGGATGGGAATTCGCAGCGTCCCCCATCGGCGTGTTTTCAATTCAAGTACAACAACAACAACAACAACCGCCAAATCAACAACAACGTCGAGGGGAGCGGCCAGCCTCGTACTTACATAGGAATAAACACACAATGAGAAGAAGAAAAATAAAAGAGAATGGAAGTTTTCCGAACAGGAAGTTTTTAAGAAAAAAACAAAATCGGACAGGGGATTCGCAATTGTTCTTTTGTATGATTTATTGGTGTTTAATTGTTATTTATGTAATGCGTGATCTGCTATTGCCTAACAGGAAGAGTTCCTAAATAAAGCAGGCGTGCCACTATGTTTTGACGTAAACATATGTATTACGAGACTGCTTGAAGTGTATTTATAACTACAGTCAGCCCTCCTATAACGTTGTACTCGTATAACATGGTTTCTATATTGTATAGAATAAGCTAGATTAATTGTAAATTCAGAGACGAGGCAGCGTTTTTGTTTTTATCAGTTCTAATGCTTACAACACATGGCTTTATCTAATTACGTCGCAAAACTCTTTTAACACGGTTTCCATATAACGCGGTACGAAGTAAATCTAGTCGTACTCATTCTGATTTGTTCATAACGTGGTTTCCATATAAAGCGGTTCAAAATTGGTTTGATTGCAGTACGAATTAACCTGACTAATATGTACTGATTCTGAGTTTCCATATAACGGATACAAATGAATCGCGTTATACGAGGATTGAGTATATCGTTCATGTTTGTAGGCTTAATTTTAGATTTATTTATAAAGATTTCTTTCATTGTTGTATAGTTACATTTCGAATAGAACACAGGCTCACTATACTGACGCATTTAATTTACGCTTCTTGCGTTTGTGAGTATGTTTGGGCGGATAGGTGGGAGTTTATGATAGGAAATACAGAGGCCGACAAACATTTGTTTATGTTTAATAAATAAGGATAATAATATTTTTAATGAAAGTAAAATCTTTCCATTAACGAAAAAAAATAAAAAATAAAAAACTCCCATTGTTGTATGCCGTCATCAGGCGAGAGAGAAAATTAAAAATAATTTGCCATTTTTTTTTTCTTTTTGTTTTGAAGTTTCTTTTTTGTTTTTGTTTTTTTTTTGTTATTATGATTATCTTTTTATTTTTTCTTTCTTTCCTAGAGGAAATGTTTTTGTTTTTGACTCGTGCGCGCCAAAAAGGAAACTCGTAGAGTGGAAGTGTGCGAGCGAGCGAGCGAGCGAACGAGTGAGTGCGCAGCCCCTCCCGCCGCAGCCACTCCAGCCGGGCACAAACCCCATAAAAGCGGCTAGACGCATCACTCATCCCGGCGGGCTAATGAAACTGGCGCGCATGCGCTTGCCGAGGTCGAAGCGAGGTGACGTCGGAGAAACGGATCGATTGCCATCGTCTCGCGTAAAATCCCGCGCAATGCACCAGGAAGGCAGCCTTCCTCTACTGTTTACTACTATTACTACTCCTACTACTACTACAACTACTACTACTACGCTGCAAGGCCTCGAATCGTTGGAGCGCGTGTGGCTCAACACCGCCATTGCGGTCTGGGAAAAGATGAAGAAGGCTTTAGAAGAGTAGATAATTTGAACGAGTATTATAGAGTAAAACTTTCGTAGAGCGAAAGCGCAGATTTTTGCTATTAGGATTTATAGCTGCAAACGAATATAACAATAAACTGATCGCATGATTAACTGAATAGGATATTCCCGATATTTTTTTTATGAACATACGTACTCTTGGCTTTATCAACATCCAAATGCGCCTGTAATTAAAATTCACATTTTAAAAAGCTTTATACGAATCCATATTGATCTGAATGGGCTGAAGATTTGCATGGTGTCTATTGAAATATGATTTTTTTTTTTTTTGTAAGGAAAAAAATTTGTTTTCATACTCGCCAGTAGGTGGCGTAATTGGCGCTTTATTACATTCAAGAATTCTACACAGTTTGTGTGTTGACATCACTATGCAGATATAAATGGGCTGCGTTCTCCCTCAAAATGTTCCATGTAAACTGGTTGTTAACTTCAACTCGTGGAGCGCAAATGTTTCTCGTGCAGCTCGATAAGGAGGCAACAACATGGAAGATTTTGTACGAGTTCCATTTCAGAATGGATGCTTAAAGCTTTGGTAGCCGTGTGTCCAAAAATTATAAACACATGTCTGCAATCAGGGTTTTGAAACGTTTATTTCGAACAAAACAGTTTTATGAACAGAAATTACATTTTGAATGTCTGCACAGTAAATAAACAAAATATCACACATTTGTGGTAAATAGTTTTCGAATAAATGGGAAAAAATAGGAATAATGCAGAATTTTGCTGCCATGAAATTATAAATACATGTACACCCCTTCCAGAAGTGGTACAGCCAACTGCTGTAGGCTACGACATATGCAAATCAGCTCGAGGTACGCCTAAAAGGCAAAAACGCAATTTTGTTGTGTTTGCAAACGAAAATTCCACACTGCCACGTTGTACACACTTAAAGGTAAACTCCACACCCAAAACAACTTTGTTTAAAATGAAAGATGAAAGCCTCAATAACAACGTAGCATGTATAAAAATTTTCAATTCGAACTCAAAATTGATAAAATATACAACGTGTCCCAAAACTCAACGATAAGCTTGTACCTACGAATCAACCTCGTCATGATCATTCGGGAAAAAATAAGAAAAAATTTTTTTTTATTTTATTTTAAATATTAATTGACTTTTTATTACAGGACTACTAAGCTATCCAACAAAGAAAAAAAATCCCGGAATATCTATAATTTTGTGGTCACAGTAGAATAAATAAGGTACAAGGGGGGTCAAATTTCAAAGTTTTCATAAAAAGTCAATTAATATTTAAAATAAAATAAAAAAAATTTTTTTCTTATTTTTTCCCGAATGATCATGACGAGGTTGATTCGTAGGTACAAGCTTATCGTTGAGTTTTGGGACACGTTGTATAAAAAAAACCCAACAAACTTTCATTTTTTCCCTCGCCCTGCGACCGACACTGGCGCCATGATTCGGCAACTGTTACGTCACAAGTTGCCGAGAAGTGCGAAGGAGTTTCGAATTCGTGATGTCACACATTGGACGCTATCGACGGTATTGGACATGGCTAAGCCGTCTGGCATCGCAATGGACTGTGAATATGAAACAACACCGATAGTGACGACTGCGATTTTGATAACAGTGACAGCGATATACAAGGGCCGTTAGCAGAATTAAATGCTACTGCAACTTCTGCGATATACAGCCCTATGCATTAAACTGTGAAACGGGATCTTCTGCTTGCCGCGTCGGGGTGTGCACATTAGGGCGGCTTGTGCCCTACACAGCAGATAAGCCTACCTCATTCCTTCGGCGTTCAGCACATGCTGTTGCGGTCGTTGTTCTTGAAGAACGCCAGGCCCATTTAGAATTGCAAGAGCATCTAGTTTCCACCTTATACGTGATCTAGTTTCAGTGAGTGTCTTGTTTGAATTGATACTGAATTTAAAACGGCGGATGCATTGACAAGACAAGACGCTTCGAAATGAGCACACGATGCTGTTTGGAGTTGGATACCAGTTCCCTCGCTGTCAAAAACTAATCCACTGTTTTTTAATAGATTCTGATTGTGGAAATCTATGAAACGTGAAATTTCTATCCGACTGTCTATTTACACATCCAAACAGAGAACAAATTGAAGGCATACTGACATAAAACAGGTTAGCACAATCTTAAGATATGTAGAATCGTTCTAAGTGAAACTAGAAAGCGACATCGGCGACGAAATTTCCCGAGGTTCTCGTGGCAGGAAATGACGCCTTGTTCCGCCGTGTTCTCTGGAGAAAGCTATGGAAGACCCCACGCCAATTTTCAGTTTTCCGAGGCATTTTTCTTAATAAAATATTAGGAAAAATTGAAAAATTTTGAGTGGTATATACTCTATTAACCTGGATTAATGTTACGATAAAAAAAATAAATTAATAAAGTCGATTTTTTCCGTGGAGTTTACCTTTAAATCCAGCAGAAGTGAGAAAGGTTTACTTTCTGAAAGGGCAAGAAAAATCATACAGAATATATTGCAGCAAAAGTGGGACGATCTGTTGGTGCCATTCAGAATATCTTCAAAAAAGGTTACCAATATGGGAAAAACAAAAAAAGTGGAAGAAAGCCAAATCTGACAGAAAGGGCCAAGAGAAACGTTTTTGATCTAACAAGCAGAAAAGGAATGTCGACAAGGTCAATTGCGAATGAAATAGGTTCTGAAGTGTCACATGTTACCGTGGCAAATGTACTGAAAAGCAACAAAAATATTGCATGCATCAAACTACAAGCCAAATCAAAGCTGACTCGAAACCTAAACAAGCGAGGCTGAAATGGGCCAAAACACACATGGACTGGAAGGATAAATGGAGCTGTGTACTTTTTTCCGATGAGAAAAAATTCAATTTAGATGGGTCGGATGGTAGTAAGGGATATTGGCACGATTTAAGAAAAGAACTTAAAGAACATTTCAGTAGCTGGTGTGTTATGGTTTGGGCTGCTTTCGGCTCGGGTGGTAAGACAGATATTGTTACAGTGAATGAAAGATTGGACTCTAAAGCGTACCAGGAGATGTTGTACAATCACTTGATACACTTTGGCCCTTTTATTGGCGGAAACTTTGGACATTCCAACAAGACAATGCTCCCTGCCATACATCGCATTCAATATAACAGTGGTTTAGAGAGCAACAAATAACTGTCCTCGACTGGCCATCCAGAAGTCCAAACCTAAATTCGATGGGGAATGTGTGGGCAATGTTAGTACACTTACGTTTATGCAAATAACAGGCAATTTTCACATGTCAATGATTTAAAAGTAGCCATTTATCGTGCATGGGACAAACTGAAATGCATGCAGTTAAAAAAAAATTGGTTGAAGGCATGCCTGATCGCATATTTAAGTTGATTGGAGCAAAGGGTGGCTTCATTAAATATTAGCAGCATCAATTCATTCTGGTAGGCTAAATTTTGACGGGTGTATTTATAATTTCTTGACAGCAAAATTCTGCATTATTCCTATCTTTTCCGTTTATTCGAAACTATTTGTCACAAATGTGTGATATTTTGTTTATTTACTGTGCAGACATTCAGAATGTAATTTCTGTTCATAAAGCTGTTTTGTTGGAAATAAATGTTTCAAAACCCTGATTGCAAACGTGTATTTATAATTTTTGGACACACCTTACTTTCCTAATGAGCGAGCAATCCCCTAGAATAACTGCTTCCCATGCTTACAATCGAATGTTCTTATAATGCTGTGGCTACATTCTTCATGTTTCATTGTCCACCGATTTCCCGGGTTGACGTTCTAAGAACCTGTTTATTCAAATTTTCTCCTTGGAAGTCCTTTAAAGTTTGAACAAGTCGTACAGTTCTTGAAGGTTGTGAATTTTCAAAGCAAAACAGTTAAGGCACACCTGTTTTTCTAATAAAACAACTTTACAAGAACTGTACCATCTTCTGGTAACTTTGACTTACACTTTAAATCTGTCTACAGAGAAATAACTAGTTCAATAGATGTGTGCTTTTATAAAGCCTCTTCGTGTCCGATGCAAATATTAGAAGTTTAAAATTCGCTATTAAATCGCCGATTCTGCCACCTACAGGCGAATATGAAAACTATTATTTTTTTTCTTTCAGCAAAAGAAAAAAAGAAAAAAAAATCCAAAAACTCCATAGCTCAATAGACACCATGCAAATTTTTAGGTCATTCTGATCAGTATTGACTCCTATAGAGCTCTTTGAAATTAAAGACACCAAACAAAGATTAAAGCTGTCAAAGATCAAAGTATGATAATTGGAAAAGTATGAATTATCTTTCTCTATTTAGTTAGTTAGTTATTTATTTAGTTAGTTATATAGAGGCCATATACACTGACTGAGCAGAACTCACGGGATAGCAGGTCGCCGATTCGCGATCGGACAGCACGTGTTCCACGCCCCCTGGAGGCCTACGCGGCGGCCGTAGTTGTGTGTAAGACTTTGTGGGAAGTGGCTGTGTGTTTGATTCATGTGAAATGCAACGTCGTCGTGAGTTGACTGCATTCGATTGGGGCATGGTGGTGAGTGCAATGGTAAGTTCGATTTCGGTGGTCGTCCATGAATTCGGCTTCACACGTTCAACCGTGTCTAGGTTGTACCGAGAATGGATGGAGGAAGGCGTACAGTCCACAACTGACACCATACCGGATGTCCAGCCACCCTCGAAGACCGTGACCGGCGACACCTGGGACAAATGGTCAATAGAGACAGGAGGGCAAACACTGCCCGGCATGCCAAGAGGGCGTGGTACAGGGCGGTGGGCTATCAGTCATGGTCCGGAGCGCGTTTTCCTTGTATGGATGGGCCACCTTGTTCTTTTGGAAAACACGTTGAATGGTCTGCGGTATCGTCAACTGCTCGAAGACCATCTCCACCCGGTTTGGCCTTCCAACTCCTCGACGATCTTGCCGTCTTCCAAGATGACAATGCGCCGCCAGATCGTTCCAATGTCGCCCGAGAATGGTTCGAAGAGCATGCAGGGGAGGTCCAACGACTGGACTAGCCTCCCCGAAGCCCTGATAAGAACCCTATCGAGCATATCTGGGATGCCGTTGAACTCAGGCTCCGTGCCCTGGATCCTCTACCCACGAACAGACCGCAATTGGCTACCGCTCTTCAGACTAACAAGGGAACCCCACATAGCCTAACCGCTTTAACAATGGAGTCCTTGTATGGCTATGTATGCTGAAATTGTTTCGTTTTCGCGGTTTATTTTGAAAGAAACACGATTTCGCACTCTCTTATTTTGCAAGCATCTATAGTAGCTTCAGATGAGTAACATATTTCAATTTGGTGGAAATCTGTGACATACTTGTTCGAGGGATTTCCTTGTAAGTGGTCTCATCTGTCTCCGTTAGTATACCAGGGACTTACAGACTCACTTTCACGCCGTATCGTTGTGCTACAAGGGGGCCCGACCAGATATTAGGTGACTATCCCATGAGTTTTGCTCAGTCAATGTACATTACACGAGATTTGGTTACTAAAGCACCACATTCACATGATTAAGACAGTAGAAATGAAACTGCGAAAACTAAAGCACTACATTAAGCAAGTATGGCCATTTGACTGTAGACAGCCATTTTGGTTCCTATTTCATATGATAACGCTTCTTGTTTTGTAGCAAATTTAAACTTGCAGATTGAACACTTCAATTTTGGCAAAAGTTAGAGGGGAAGTGCCTCTGAGGTTTGAATTTGCTGCAAAAGAAGAAGAAATAATCATTTGAAACAGGAACCAAAATGGCTGTCTGCAAAGGAAATGGCCATACTTTCTTAATACTGTGATTCAGCGAAAACTAGAATTTCTCAATGTATAAGAGTTGCGACAACTATTAAATGGGCGCCATTTTGTAGCTAAGCAGCTCTGAGGAGGCCTATGCGTATGCTGTCACTGGCTAATGTTTTCAGGCTACAGTGGTAATTTTTGGCTTCTAACCATGAGCGAACTACAGTAGCAGTCTAAATCTTACCGGGCAGGTAATGGGAAAAATCGGCGAAAGCGGCCCTCATAGCGGCCCAAAGTAAAGCCACCACCAGGCCATCCGTCCGGCTCACCGGGATTTTTCTCTGTGTCACGCAAGGCCAGTCCGCCCATGTTTCTAGCGGGACAAATTTTCGACTTAAAAATGTTTAATTCTATCTATAATGTTGGATAATGATTTTTAATCCGATAAAGGCCATTTAATAGTTGTCGCATTAATAGGTAAAGGCCTAAAGTTGAATGAATGAAATGGAAGATTACGATCCGATATCAAATTGGTAGGAGCTTGGAGCCATGAAGTGAGTGTCAAGGAAACCGACACATTTGGAAATGTTCAAGAGCAGCTGTTGTTAAAGTGATTAAAGACTGGACTGTCATCCAAAAAACTGGGTCTCAACGTGCACCTTGTGGTCATCATCGACTAGTGAATGCTCGGGCAGAATTGTTAAAGACAGAATTGTAAATTACGACAGAAACCACTTATCAACATCTCATGGAGTCCATGCCAAGAAGTATTAAACGCAAAAGATGGCCCAATGAAGACTATTTTATAACAATTTTCAGGAATCCTTGCATAATTTTGAAAAAATAATACTGCTTTGTCAAATTTACCAATGGCCAAAAAAAAAAGTTACTTCCATGCTTTTTTATTTATTAGAGTGCTTGTGGAGGTATCCACAGTTCGCCTTTCTTTTGCCGATATTTTTACTTTGACAGCCCATTCACGTCTCTATAGATATCATTTGGAAATCGGAACAGTTTTCCGTGGTTTGAATATCCGATGAAAGCATATCGCCCCATTTTTCAACCCGCGCATTCGAACATTCGCACTTAAACTCTACTACTCTTGCTGTTTGTTGGCTACAACATGGCGGCCCAGCGGCATCGACCAATCAGAATCGGTACCCGAGTGTCGAAACCTTTATATATTGAGGAACTCTAGCGAAAACAAACTTCCCGCTAGGTCAGGGAGAAAATCAAGGAATTACGGAATCAAAAGTGGAATGATAAAATCAAGAGTCTGTCCGTCCAGGACAACTCTTTGGAGTACAGTCAGGGCCCTTAAGAACAACAGAGCCATTACAGAAGATGTTGATTTTGCTAGCAGCGACCAGGACAAAGCCCAACTTATCGCTGATTCATTGAAAACTCAATTCACTACGCCCAAGGAGGATTGTCTGGTTAGTATTACCCGCGGAGTCAAGATTAGGTGTGTTAAGTATGGCCTTACTCAACGAGCTCTTACCTCTCCAAATACCATTGGCATCACTGAGATTGCGAGTATCATTAAGCACCTGAAAAATAAGAAGGCAGCTGGCATCGACACCATTACCAACGGTACCCTCAAGAATCTACTCCCTAATGTCATTCGCTGTATCACCAAGGTCATGAATGACTGCTGGCATATCGGCCATTTTCCAAGTGCCTGGAAGGACTCAGTCATCCTCATCATTCCTAAACCTGGACTTGATCCTGCTCTTCCTGCCAGTTATAGGCCCATTAGCTTGCTGCCCATGCTTTCCAGGTCTTTGAGCGCACTTTTCTCAAGAGGCAAACAACCTTATTCGTAAGGAGCAATTTGGTTTTCGTTCAGGTCACTCTTCCCAGCTACAGGTATGGAAACTAGTTGCTCACCTATGCTGTCCTCTCAGTCTTTCCATGTTTGGTGGTCTCGTATTCCTTGACGCTCAAAAGGGATTTGATCAAGTCTGGCATGATGGTCTCATTTTCAAGATGATTACTTGTGGGTTATCTGATGATCTAATTGCTTTAATTCGCTCCTTCCTAACAAATGGGATCTTTCGTGTCTAGGTTGGTGACACCTTGTCTGATCCCTGTGATATAAAAGCTGGTGTCCCCCAAGGCTCTGTCTTGGGGCCAGCCTTGTTCAGCTTCTTTATTCATGACTTTGCTAAGCTTGCAAAGTGCAATCGCGGCTTGTTTGCAGACGACGGAGCTATCATGACTTTACATCAGTGCGAGACCTGGTTCACTAAGTGGCGATTAAAGTTGAATGTCATAAAGGGTAAGGTCATGTTTTTCACTCGCAAACGCAAAAATTCTTCAAGGCCACTCTTCCTATACGGAAGGAAGCTTGAGTGAGTAAGAAATTATAAGTAACTCGGTGTTATGATTGACTCCAAGCTTAACTGGAATGACCAAGTTCAATATGCGCTCAACAAGGCCAAGAAAACGAAGTTCAGCTTGATGGCTCTCCTGGAGCGAAACAGCGAAACTATTGTTGTACAAGGTAATTATACGTACCATTTTGCTTCACGGTATGCCTGCTTGGGCTGCAATTTGCAAATCAATGTGGAAGCATCTTCAGACCTTCCAAAATGTTCCTCTCCGGTCCATTGCCCAACTTGAAAGAAGAGTTGCCAACAGCCACTATCTACGATGATCTTGGGCTGTCCTACATTGGTACCTATGTCCAGACACTTCTAATGAACATGCTGCCCAAAATGGAAAATCACGAAAATACTCTGGTCTCTGGTATTCTGGATCACTCACTCGTTGTTAAGGGTCCCCTCAGGTTTCGAAGACCCCGTCATATCCTGGATGTCTGTTTCGAAGACATTAACAAGGCCGTCTTCCCCAACTACTGGATCTTTTAGGTCCTGTTGATTCTGGCTGTCTATTCGTCAATCTACAATCAGACTCTCGTTCCTGTCTTATAGGGACTTACTTTTCTGGATGACTTCTTTCATCAGGCTTCTTTCCCACCTCAGTGTACATCATCTGGTTTACTTTTTGGGTGAGCGTGCAAAGTGAGCTAGGTTATTTTATTTTTTCTTCCACTTCACTTATCGATTGTCGATTATCGAAAACAAACTTTCTCGTTGGCGACTTCTGTTGTCATATCAATGAATTATGACCAGCACCCCTTCAAGGCACACGCATGGTTCGCCCCAACAACGATTACACATTGCAAAATTTGTATAACAGGCTGAGAAAGCTTTAAAACTGGCGCATCAAACGGCAGATGCATGACCCTCAAGATGGGTAAACGTCCGGATTTAACGGACATCCAAAAAGGGATGATAATAGGCTATCGCAGCAAGAGTGGCATCATCTCCGAAACGGCGCGATTTGTGAACTGTTCACGGTTCGCTGTAGTGAAGGTGTACAAAGAGTGGACGGCAGGGACAGAAATCGCGTCCCAACGCCATCACTAAAGGGTCACGAGCCATCGACCAACGGGGTGGGCGGCGCCTACGACGACTCGTAAAAGGCGACAGGAGAGCCACAGTCCATCAACTGACCACTAGATTCAACAGTGGTGCCAACAGACGTGTATCCTGATTACGAGCAGGAATCGAAGAATAGGAGAAATTTAAGTAGAGTAGCAATCGAAGTAGAGCAGGATTCGAAGTAGAGGTGCAATAGAAATAGAGCAGCAATCAAATTAGAGGAAAACTCAAAATAGATGGATAATCAAAGTTAAAAGAAATTTTATAGACATTCTAAATATGTTGTCAGGCAGCCTCAATTATTCTCAGGCATTATTAAAATAGTAGTTAAAATTTTCGCGAACTGACCTTAGCTATAGGAGTAAAAAAAATAGGATATTCTAACATAAAAAAATGAAATTTTAAATAAATCCCATTTAAAAATATTTTAATTTTACACATAACTGCAATAACGAAAGTTCACATAGGACAGTTGATTACCAAGAGGTTGTAAAGGAGTAAACAAAATTTAGTTCGTTGTTATAACGATGAAAAAATCCAATTGAACGCACCCTGCTACGGATGGTTGATGCACCCATGTTGACCAGGGGGTCAACGACGCCTAGACTTTGCACGTGAGCACCGCCATTAGACCACAGACGAGTGGGCAAAGGTCGCCTTCTCAGACGAGTCAAGATTTTCGCTCCATAAGATTGACGGACGATGGCGAGTACATCGTGAACGCCATGAAAAGAGACTGCAGGAGGCTATAGTGGGCCGGAAACAGGCTGGTGGGGGTAGTGTGCAAGTGTGGAGAATCTTCTGTTGGGAGCAGTTAGGTCCACTGATTCGTGTAGAGGGCAATTTGAATGCCTGTGGATGCATTTGAATGTCAATCGTAGCGGACCAGGTGCACCCGTACATACTCACGATGTTCCCCCAATGTGATGGTGTATTCCAGAAGGATAATGCACCCTGCCACAAGGCACGTCTCCTTCTGGATTGGTTCGAGGAACACTCTACTGACTTTCGAGTGCTCCCTTGGTCCACTAATTCGCCGGACATCAATCCAATCGAACATCTGTGGGAGCACCTTGATCGCCATGTATGGCAGCTGGACCCTCCACCTATGACTCTCGAAGCTCTGTGGACAGCGCTTCAAGCGGAATTGACTGCCATACCATCGGACACATACCGCGCACTTGTTGCGTTCATGCCACGACGCCTAGCAGCAGTTACAGCGGCGAAGGGTGGCTACTCCCATTACTAAGCGGGTGGTCATAATTCAGTGATATGACAGTGTAGAACTTCCGCGCAAACCTTGAATTTTGCCTATAATTTTGGGCATGTGATGTGGATGACATGAGAAGAGTTCAGATTTATTTAGAGATATACAGGGTGGTTTCTAAGGTAGTGACCAACGTTATAACACACAGTTAGGGAACACCAAAACAAGCAGTTTTAACCAATAGCATGGGGGGGGGGGGGGTCGGAACCTTAGTAATATCAATTAGTCATTGGTAATATCAATTAGTTTATTGACTCGTGAAAACAACGTTTACAAAATCTGCTCAAGATGTCCAATAGCCATTTCGATTCATGGGTTGCATCGTCGCAACATTGAATCCCTGCATGGACTTTTTCGCTGGCGACTGCAATGCGGGCAACCAGCTCTTTAATGATTGTGACAAGCGTGCGGTAGGTGTGACCCCACAAGAAGTCAAGAGGAGTAAGATCCGGTGACTTGGTGATCTTTTTGTAATGTGCATTCATTATCATAATTTACCAGTGTGATCACTCTCTCTCCCATAGCCGGACAATGGTACGGTTCCGACCCCCCATGCTATGGTAAAAACTGTTTGTTTCGGTGTCCCCTAACTGTGTGTAACGTTTGGTAACTACTTTTAGAAACACCCTGTATAGGGTTTCATTTCCATATAGCTATTGCGTCTATGTAGTAATTATTCTTTAACAATGGAACACGAAATTTAAAGGCTCTCGCAATAGAAGCTTTACAAGTGCAATTGAATGAAAACGCAGCAAAATTGTGGATTTCCCTTTCCAACAGCATGATTAAAAATTCCAATTTATAAGTGTTATCAGAATTAATTTCGTGTACTTTATCGCTTCAGCATCTGCGCAGGACCACCATATTCATGGAAATTAAAAATAAATTATTAGAAATGCAAACCATACGCAGAAATTTTGAAGTGTATTTTCGCGATCCCTGAGTGTGGCTCTTATTCTTTAGCTAGGATATGATAACAAATATCAGAAAATAAATGAAAACGTAGTAACATTCAGCTTTTCTTAATTCCAATGGTATAATTTATACAGGGTGTTTTTGAATTGAGTACAGATTTTTTGGGAGATGATAGAAGAGGTCCTTAGAAGTATTTTTTGTCATATGAACATGGGGTCCCCGCAGCTCCGTTTACTTACAATACTGCATTGAACAATCAAATGACACCGGGACGCAGTGTGCGTTGGTAGGCCTAGATTATTTTATTTTTAACAATTAACACAAGCA
>JAHWFO010072354.1:195720-206533 GCA_023313115.1 Rhysida immarginata
TGCTTGTGTTAATTGTTAAAAATAAAATAATCTAGGCCTACCAACGCACACTGCGTCCCGGTGTCATTTGATTGTTCAATGCAGTATTGTAAGTAAACGGAGCTGCGGGGACCCCATGTTCATATGACAAAAAATACTTCTAAGGACCTCTTCTATCATCTCCCAAAAAATCTGTACTTAATTCAAAAACACCCTGTATACACACTTAGTTAAATTTCTTAATTCTTAATTTCCCAATGAATTAGAAACATGTTAATTTGTTTTAATACGTTTTCAAGCAAAATAGTTTGAGCTCACGTGATTCAAACGTGCGTTTATTTAAATAAGGGTTGAGTGAATATAATCATAGAACCTGATCAGCATGTGGAGAAAGAAGCACCTAACTGACTTCGAAAAGGGACTCGCTATTGGTGCTCGTCTGGCTGAAACAACGAAGAAGCTAATTGCATTCTTGAAAGATGTAATATCCATAGTATTAGATCTACAGTCTTTGTTTAAAGGGGTAAGTATGGCTCAAACACAATTTCATATCCAAATCGTTGTACAAGGCCGTTTTAAGTTACATATCTGGCATGCGCCGAGAACTGAAGCAGATTAAAATCGGCAGTCGCATGCCTATAGGAAAACCCCTCATTTCCGCAAAGAACAGGAAAGTTCGTCTACAGTGATGTCTGCTTACTGGACACATGAAGATTGGAAGAAGGCTATATAGTATGACGAATCACAATGCATGGTTTATACTGACCATAAGCAGGGATTTGCCATGATAGATCAGCATCGGACTATACTAGAATTTTCAATATAATTATGGCTTCTGTACTCTTGCGCAGGACTGCCATATTCATGCAAATTAAAATGAAATTATAGAGACAATTCAAGGTTCAGTTGCTTGGATCATTGTGTTATGGAACTGATCCTCTGATATTCATGAAAGTTCGGGTGCGTTTCACGGAGTATCTGAACACTGTTGCCGGCCATGCAGATTCTGCAATGGTACATTTTTATCCTACATGTGATGGATGAGAATGCTAACGATCATCGCGTATGAGTAGTTCAGCAGTAGTTTAGTGAGAACATACTTGGTTTCCATCATTTACCCTGCCGCCCCAGAGATTAGATCTCCATCTATTGTTTGGGATAGCGGTAACGAGAGGGGGTTATAACATGCCAACCCATACCCAGCAAACCAACGAAATTGACAGATCGCGACCGTCGATGCTTGAAACGTGTGGTGATGTCAAACCGGAAGGCTTGAAACGTTGGCACAGGACTTTCGATCGGCGGGAGATCGTCGCACTTGGTTTTCATAAACGAGCAGCAGTTCACAAGCCAAATATCACAGCTCTCAATGCGACCCGTCTGTTACAGTGGTGCAAGGAATGCCGTCTCTGGACTCCGGAATAACGGAAAACCATCCTATTGAGTGATGAATCCCGCTACCAGTTGTGGCGGTCCGATGGACTTGTGTGAGTTTGGCAAATGCTCGGCGAATGATAATTACCGAACCCACAGTGGAATTCGAAGGATGGCATCATGGTCTGGTCCTCTTGTTTAATTTGCGGAACCATGAATACCAAACAGTTCTGGACAATTCTGCATTACCGAATTGGTAATGGCCCACACTGGTTTCAGCATGACAATTCTCCATGTCTTACAGCAGGCTGATTAACACTTGGTTTGAGGAAATGAGTGTGGAGAAACGTGACTGGTCAGCCTAAAGTCCAGATCTCAATCCCACTGAATATCTTTGGGAAGAATTGGAGCGCCTGTTGAGAACCAGGCCATGCCGCCCAAAGAACACTACTGAGCTCTTTGTCAGTTTGAGGGATGAATGGAGCAAGATTCTCGCCGACACGCATCGCAAATTGGTGGAAAGTCTTCTTTGAAGGGTTGCGGATGTCATTGTGGCGAAAGGCGGCCCTACACGATACTGATGTCGTACAGGATCCGGTTTAACTCACTGGTAAGGGGTGTCCGGTGACGAAAGCCCAGATAGTGTACATCTAGACAATTACAAAAGAGAGAGGAACTGAAGTAAAATAGAGTAACAAATTATATAAAAATTATATCTTAATAAAAATTATTATAGAAATGGCAACGAATTACAGTATGAGGGAAATATTATCAATAAAAATATTATGGACCAGAGAGTAAGAAATTATAAATGGAAACTGGAGATAATAATATCATTTCCTTATGATTGGAGTATCAGAAAAATGGAAAGAAAAATTCCACTACCTGGATTCGTACAGGAATCATGTGTATCACGCTCGTTGCCTCTAACAATAAGGCCATCGTAAACACGGTACACCAGGTGTTCTTAAAGAGTACCAGGTAGTAGTTCTTAAGCTTTGCTGTACCGTGTTCACGATGGCCCAATTGGTAGAGGTAAAGAGCGTGATACTCGTGGTTCCTGGTTCGAACCCAGGTCGTGGAATTTTTCCTTCCATTTTTTCTGATAATATCAGAGAGTAAGGAGACAATCGGTGGAGTGGAAGCACCCATCGTCTTCTGTCAAGAAAAAATTCAAGACATATCTGGGGAAAGTCATGCTGAAGATCTTCTGGGATGTCAATGGCCCTACTTTGGTGCACTTCCAGGAGAAGGGCCAAAACTGGGATATGTTGGTAAGCAAGTTGAAGCCTGCCACACGATCAAAACGCCGGGGATTTTTCTCACAAGGAGTATTGCCGCTAGAAGACAATGCTCGCCACCATACGGCTGAGCATATAACGGATACCAAACGTAATTGAAACAACCACCATACAGCCCGGGCTTGGCGCCATCGGGCTTTCACTTGTTTGGACCTTTGAAAGAACATTTGCAGGATCTGAAGTTTGCAGATGACGACGAGGTGAAGGAGGCGGCACGAAGGTGGCTGCGGGGCACGCCAAAATGATTTTTTCTGGAGGGCATCGACAAGCTTGTAGACAGGTGGACCAAGTGCGTTGCAAAACGGGGTGACTATGTCGAAAAAATAAGGCAAAAACCATTTCTATGTGTACCCTTGTAAAACGCTATACTAAATTCCTGTTATTTATGATTTCCGTCGTAGATATACAGGGTCGGGACACATTAATATAACCGCCTCTCCTCGAACATGTTGGAACGTCCCATGGTATGCAGATGAAAAATCATTGGATATCATTAAAAGCTGACAACAGCAGACGTGTAGTAGCATCCGTTAACACAGCAATTGTCGCCGTCATGGGCAGAGCAAGTGACCTGTCGGACCTCCAAAAGGGCTATCGGGCCAAGAGGGGCAGCATTTCATAAACGGCCACTTTTGTGAACTGCTGTAGGGCTGTCCTTGTGAAGGTGTACCGCGACTGGACGAACCAGACAGTTTCGAGCAACCGAAGAGATAACTGTGGGGCCCCACGGGCCATCGATCCTAGAGGCGAGCGTCGGTTAAGACCAATCTGCGTGCCACTGTTGAGCAACTGACACAGCAAATGAACAGTGGGGCCACTAGGCGTCTCAGCACCAAGACAATGCAACGATCCCTCTTGAGGTTGAGACTCCGGAGCAGGCATATGGTAACAGCACGCCTGTGCATCGCCGAACACTCCTCCAATTCGCAATGGACTATCGCCATTGGACCTCGGCCGAGTGGCAAAGGGTTGCTTTCTCTGATGAGTCGCGGTTTCTGGTGAACAGAGTGGACGGACGATGGAGAATTCGCCGGGAAGAATCTGAGAACAGGCATCCTGACACCATCGTTTGCAGAAGACAGGCTGGTGGAGGAGGTGTGACTATTTGGGGGATGTTTTCGTGGTATGGTCTGAGTCCACTGATACCGCTGGAGGGTACACTGAATGCTGTTCGTTACCTGACGATCGTCGCAGACCAGGTACACCCTTTCATGTCGACGGTGTTTCCTCAGGGTGATGGCACCTTTCAACAGGACAATGCTCCCTGCTATACAGCGAAAATTGTCCACGACTGGTTCGAGGAGCATGAGGATGAATTCAAGCTACTCCCATGGCCACCAAACTCCCCGGACCTCAACCCCATTGAACATTTGTAGGACCATCTCAATCGCCATGTCCGCAAGCTGGACCCTCCACCACGCACGGTGATGGAATCACGGGATGCACTGATCGCCGGATGGTCCCAGATACCTGCAACCACCTTCCGAGGACTTATTGACTCTCTGCCACGTCGACTAGTTGCTGTGCTTTCCGCCAAAGGTGGATATTCCGGATACTAGCAGGTAGTCATATTAATGTGTACCGACCCTGTATATGCATTATTACAAAAACTGTAGGACGAAATTTTTCCAGTATAGTCCACTCTTTTATAATGCAACTCATTCGTACAGCGTTATGTGGATACCGCGTTAGAAGAAACTCATAATTAGTACATACAAGTCAGGTTAATTCGTACCGTCTTAAAAGAATCTCTGTATTAGTAAAGAATAATCTAATTAATTCGTAACGCTTTATACAGCCAGTTTTGCGACGCAATTGCAGAAACAAAGTGATGCGAACATGAGGATGAAGATTGTTGTAATGTTGCATGTTTTCTGAATTTTCAGGAGAATTCGTTGATAATTGAAACTGGGAAATTATCGTGTACGTGTATGAAAAAGAGAGGGGGGAATTCTTCATTATTTTGACCATAAAAGTGTAATAGAAAAATTCATGCTCTAGGGAGAATGCTTACAATTAATCTAATTAAGCTGTACACACTAATGTAGAAACCATGTTACAAAAGAATCGTTATAAGAGGACTTCCGCAATTTTTGTTCCACGTTATATGAAAACCGTATTGTGAGACTACCGCGTATTACAAGGGTTGACCGTATTGTAATTCTGAAAGCAAAGAAAAAGTAAAATTAGCACAACATTAATTAGTATATTTATTACAATTACATAAAAATTCCCTCTCCCTGTATCCCGTCACCTTAGGTACATGAAGTTTGAATCAAGTATCTTTCAAACTTTGTATAGCATCTACCGAAGCGTTAAATTCTTCAAGCTCATAACAATGTGGGCAAAATATTCCATTTGCACATGGAATCGTTTTGTAGGTTCATTACAAAGAGAAGAGCGCAGCATTAGTTTTATTTAACCTTATAAATTTTACATAATCTTCTCTTTTTTTTTTAATCCATAAATATTTTATCTTCCTATAATAATTAAAATTGTTAGTTTTAATTAACCCACAATGACTGAGAGAGAGAGACCTCCCCAACTGCAGAGGCCTTTGAACCCAACCATCCGCACGACGACGGCGGCTTTTTGGCGTTTTGAAGAGAAACAATGAGTATCGCTTACTTCAATTGCACACAAACGTTTTATTATTTCGGAGGAAACAACAGAATAGAAGCTTTTGCGACAAGGATATGTTGCTCATAAAAGAGAAAGAGATTTTATGTTTGCATAATTTCATATGTAGGTGGATAGACTGCCTCGGAATGCAGAAATCTTGACCTCTTTAAAGAGATTATTACTTGAGCTTTAATTCATTTTCATTGAAGATGAGCATTCCTCACTACACTGAATTCCAAATTCCGAAATATTTGGACGTACAAAGACTGATTAATTTTGAACGTGCAATTTCAGGAACTGCGTTTTCTATTCAGATAAATTACTTAACGCTTTTGCATGTCTAGAAATTTAGGAACCGCGCCTCTGGCGGGCGCACTTCCTCTGCTCTTCAATATGAAAACACCGTTTTAAAAAGCTCTCGCAATAGCAGTTTTATAGATTTCAGGAAAGCGCGGCATTTTAGTGGGATTTTCTCCTTACGGCAGTGTAATTTACAATTCGAATTTATATAAGTGGCTATCTGAATTATTTTCTTCTTCTGTAGTCAATGTATTTTCTAATTATGCTTAATATTTTATTTGTGCCCCCCCCCCCTGGGGCCCGAATTGCATCATATATGAGGGTTGAACTAGAGTCAATAAAGTGGTGAATCACTTGTATGTCAATAAAAGAGCAGGCGTTCATCGCACATTACATTAGTTCTCTTAACAGATTTGTTGGAAGAGAATCTTGCTGTCGAATGTCATTTCAACAGTTCATGAACAGCCATTTTTCTGCTTGATAAACCACTGCTGAACCAACCGTGCGCGATGAACAGAAGTTGTCAGCTGCGGAATAAAAATGTAGCTTTGTAGGAAGGACTTGGTCGGTGTTCAAGAAGGCCGTGGAACGTACTCGACCTTCCATGAATGTCAAGGTGGCCAAGTCCATTCTTGTAGAAGAGGTTTCATACCATGACAGAAACCGCCAGAACCTTGAGTTGACTTGATAAAATCATGCTGCATGAGGCTCCCGCCAAATCCTCTGCCTATTCTTCGGTGCAAAACAACGTTTATCGTGATGCGTTAGATCGCATAACTTTCTTCCAGTTTTCACGTGTCCAGTTTTCATATCGGCGGTCTTCGGTGGAAGACAGCAAATTTTGGCAAAAAGTATGCACGAAATTGGAAATCCACACATTTCAGCGGTTTTCGGTGGAAGACAGCGAACTTTCACAAAAGAGTGCACGAAAGTGGAAATTTGCCCATTTCAGTGCGTTTCGGAGAAAACCGTGAACATTTGGCAAAAAGTGTCCACGAAAGTGAAAACCTGCGCATTTCGGTGGTTTTTGGAAGTGTACATGAACGTTCCTTTTGTTTACAGAAATCGGGGATTTTTCGTACAGGCATGCGGTTGCTGAGTTGGGTCTGCTCCAATTCTCGGTACATGGTTCTGCAAGATATGGGTAAGAAACAGCTTGGTTGCCCAGTAGATGTCCTTTCAATCGTTCTTAAAGGATGGCGGCCTTGCTCATGATTTATTGTCTTTTAACCACAGTTCGATAAAGATTTGGAATACTCTGAATATTAGGTCTTTCGCGAATCCATTCAGCTAATTTGTTGTTTCAGTCGTGGCTCCAGTTAGGTGAGCTCCAACAATGAGTCCCTTTTCTTTTTCCTCATGCTGATTACGTCCTGTTTTTAGATTTACCCAACATCTTAATAAGTAAACGCTTGAATCACATGACCTCAAATTAATTTGCATAAATGTGGATTGAAACGAATTTACAGATGTAAAGCACATGTTTCTAATTTATTAATCGGTGTGTAATGTTGTCTATGGCGAAATGCTTGAAATTGTTCAAACAACATTGAAAATGCAAAACGCACACGGCCACATATTAACAGACGTTTGAAAGGAAAAGTATTAATTTAGTATATTATTCCTTTGACAGATTAAAGATCGGTTAACATTTGAATTTTCCCGGTCACCGTACCTAAACGTTTACCACGGAGTGATTGCTTCTGTTTGAGGAGCAGATTAAAACTGTTGGGCTCATTTCAGTATTGAACAGTGGATGGGGAAGTACTTTCCTTCTATATTTGTATAATATCATACTGTAACAGTAATATGTGGTCTCGCGCTATCGTTCTAAATGAAGCCGCCCCAGTGCGAGAACGTCAAGCCTTCTTTAACTAATCTTCGGACGCAAAATATCTTGCAGAAACTGCTTGTAGTACGATCCTGTAATATACACAATGTGATCAAAAGTTTTAGGACATCCCTCATAACTCATGAAATGTGCCAAATGTCGGATGACAGTGACATGTAAATTATTTAAATAGCATCACACAACTTTAGACACATATATGCTTTATATTATTAAGATATGGGTCGTTCAAAATAGCTCAGTGACTTCCAACAAGGATCCATCATAGGATGCCACTTGTGCAACAAGTCATTCCGTGAGATTTTCACCATTCCACAAATACTCCGTACAACTATAGGTAATGTGATTGCGAAGTGGAAAACCCAGGGAGCAACAACAGTGCAACTACGAACTAGAAAACCCAAGAAACTGACAGATAGATCGTCAAGTCCTTGCACGTTTGACCAAGAACAATCAAAGTTCTTCTGCTGAAATGATTGCTACAGAGTTCAGAATTCTGCTTCCTGTGTTGTTAGCACAATTACCATTCGTCGGAAACTCCATTCACTGGGATTCCAGGGTCGTGCTGCTGTTCACAAGCCCTTCATCACTGACAACAATTCCAGGCGACGTTTGAAGTGGTGTAAAACTCGCAGAAACTAGAGCATGGAACAATGGAAACATTTCCTATGGACTGACGAATCACGGTACACACTCTGGCAATCCGATGGACGAAGTTGTTTTGGCGGATGCCTGGAGAGTATAAGGGTCGTACAAATGAAAACGAAAATTATTTATTTTATCCAAAGTGTATACAAGGAATTTAAAAATACTCTCCAAATGCGTTATGGCATTTATCCCACTGTGTAACAAGGCATGTAATTCCTTTATGGCAGAAGTCTTTCGGTTGCCTGTGGAACCATTCCAAAACCTGTTTCTTCACTTCATCGTCCGACTGAAACCTGCGGCCTTTCAGATTTTCTTTGGATCTCCAAATACGTGAAAGTCACATGGGGATAATCAGGGCTGTAAGGTGGATGCTGCATTGCTTCCCAGTTGAACTTTTTGATGAGGTCTACCGTTGCTTTCGAGGTGTGAGGACGCGCGTTGTCATGGAGAAGAAGCACTCCTTCTGTAAGAAGTCCTGGACGCTTGCATTTGATGGTCGCGCGCAGTGCCTTCAATGTTTCCCCATATCGTGCTGCCTTAACTGTGGTGCCTTTTTCAAGAAAGTCCAGTAAAATCGGGCCTTTGCGATCAAAAAACACGGTCAACATCACCTTCCCCATGCTGCTTGCGATTGCGTTTAATTTTTTCGGGGATAGTGACCCATAATGCTTTCATTGACGACTTTGACGTTTACTTTCGGGCTGGAAATGAAAGCACCAAGTTTCATCCCCTGTAACGATTCTGTCGAGAAAATTCTCTCCTTCCTGTTCATAGCGAGTCAAATGTTGCAGGGACGTGGCCATTCGAACTCCAAGTTGTTCTGATGTCAAATGATGCGGGACCCATTGTGCACAGATTTTTCTGTAGTGCAGATGGTTCGTGGTAATGGAGTGAACAGTTTCACGACTAAGACCAGTTTTAGCAACCACGACATCGATTTTTCACTCTTCTGTTTTCCTTTAAGACAGCGTCAATTTTGGCTTTGGAATCATCCGTGATGGGGCGGTTTGCTTGTCCGGGTCGTTGATCATCTTGCAATGATGACCGTCCCTCCGAAAACCTCTTGCTCCATGCCCAAACACGAGTGAAGGTTAGGCAGTCATTTCCATAGACGTTCTGCATACGACGATGAATTTCAGAAACTGAAACTCCTTCACATGTCAAGAAACGAATTACTGCTCTCTATTCCTGTTTCGTTGACTCCATTTTGGACGAAGCTATTTATCGCAGAGCTTCGAAGCGCGAGTATCGTGATGCAACACTTGCAACCTATTGTTCAATTTGCACGTGGGGTTTCGCAATTGTTGAAAACAAAAACTTACGATCCTACACGTCGTCTTTTATTCCCTCAGCTTATTTCTGTTAAAGGAACGATGAATGCTGTTGCTTGTCGAGACATCTTAGACAATTGTGCAATGCCAACATTATAGGAACAGTTCGGGGATAGGCCTTTTCTGTATCAACATGATTTTTTTCAAGATAACGGGGTAGAAGAAATAGATTGGCCTGTCCAGAGTCCCGATCTGAATCCCACTGAACTGTGAGGGATGAATTGGAACGTCGACAACGAGCCAGACTACGCCGCCCTTCATCCGTGGATGAACTAACCAGTGTTCTGAGACAGGAATGGAGGGAAATTCCAGCTTCTTATTACCAAAAACTGGTGGAAAGTCTTCCTTGGAGAGTGGAGACTCATTAGAGTAAAAGGGAGGGGGGGGGGGGCGCGGGCACCGATTACTAAGTTCTGTTATCTGAAGCTTGCGACGCAGAAATGCTGGTGTCCCTAAATTTTTGATCACATAGTATAGGTGAAACTTTGCATTTTACCGCATAGTTGTTCTGAATAGAGGCAAGTTATCCAACAAACAAACCTGCAATTTTTTAGACTGAAGTATGATTTACAACTGATACATTAATGAGAGCAATGACGACACACATAACGGCCGGGAATACGAAGTGTGCAAAACATTGAAATGACTCGGATTTTACATTGGATTGGTTTATTTTTTTTTTCCATTAAATTTAATTTTTGAGCTCTTTGGCTCTTTAAATTTTATAGAATTTCTGAAAGCTAAATATATAAGCATCCTCATTAGACCTAAATTTAAAGATGTTTATTCGAAATTAAGCAGTTTATGCTTTAATAAATATGCGAAAAATAATCTTTAAAGTTATGGATGTAAGAATATGGTACTGTATCATTTATAACTCTTTAAAATTAAATACAGTAATTTATTTAACGTTCTTCTAAAATTCTGCAACCCCTATTTCCTTTTATATCTGTTGAATCAATACAACATTGAAGCTGTATACATTATATTGTATGCATTACATCATGATTTACTTACAGTAACAAGCACAATCATATTCGACGAAAGGTATTTGCAGTAACATGTTCTAATATACAGGGTCTTTATAATTAAAGTTCCATTTTGACATGGCTATAAAAAAAACCAAAACTACTGGACCAAAAGCTATAATACTTGGTAATATTATACAAGAGGGCATGGGAAGTTCATATTCACCAAAAAAAAAAAATTAGTTCAAAAGGTCACCACCAGCATGGAATGGCGCTCTATGCAATATTCGTATACGAAATTAGACTCGAAGACACAGGTTAACAAGTCTTTAATCGTTACTAAAATTAGTTACATGTTGAATGTGGCCTCCACCATTTACTGAAAGCAGGTTACACCTGTGTCTTCGTGTCTAATTTCGTATACGAATATTGCATAGAGCG
>JAHWFO010072354.1:233293-248143 GCA_023313115.1 Rhysida immarginata
GGGCACATTGAAATTTATTAAGGCATGCTAAGAAACTCTTTGAGTTTTTCTTTGTGAATAAAAACAATCACGTTAAAATCTGTAATGGTTTTTGAGTAATAAACATGTATAATATGGGAGATAATTTAGAAACACCCTGTATTACTACGTACTTACTATATCTTCCCATAGAAAATTGCTAGATGGGGTCGTGAAGGTACCATTTGTGCACGTGCTATTGAATCGATTTAGATAATATTTGTGATTGGTTCGTGCCATGAACCATATTCATCGACTGACGAAAACAGATTTTGAAAATCTTTCTTAGCCTTGGAGAAGTTAGAGTTACGGAAGGACAGACAGACAGACAAACACGTTTCCCCACACTGATAGCATGAAGTACATTTCGATACTTTAATAAGCTATAAGTGTAAGTATGATCATAACATGAGGATTTGTCATAAATTCCTGAAAATCACTAACATAGAATTCAAACATAAATACGAGATGCGTATTTTTTTTAAAAAACAACGAACAATTTTAAAATATCTATCAAATACAATAATGAAAAATAAGCACTAGCTGAACATATCAATATCACCGGTTACTAGATAGAACTTATAGAAAAGACAAAGACCATAATTAATCAACTAGATGGTAATCACAAAATATGTTCTCATGAAAAGAATCAAAATCAGATTTCTAGGCCAGAAAAGAAATAGCGCACAATTGGTTTGACAGTGGTTTAGCGAGCACAAAGATGACTGTTTATGACATGTTGGAACGACATATCCGACAGCAAGATGTTAAGAGAACTAAGGGAATGTCTGTTGAACGCCTTGGTCTTCCATTGAATTACAAGTGATTCTACACCTTAGTGACTTTATGCCAACCGGCATACACGCTGTAATTCGTGCCAAGAGGAGGGGGGGGGGATCCAAAAATATTAAGGATGTTTCTCGTTCTCTGCATAAATTGTCTATAAATACTCAGTCATGAAAATTTATTCACAATAAGAGGAAAAAGGTTTTATCAAACCAAGCTTTTATAATGTTTTATTTAGTGGCAACAATATAGCTTAATTTTGCAACAATAAACAATAGATACATTTACCTCTCGCCATAACGAAATGTCCAATTGTTACAACAATCAATTCGTAGTAATGAGTTAGTACCATTAGAACACGAACCAATGAACCGATTTGAAAATTTTTTTCTTTATCATAAATTGTCATCGATTCTGCATAAGTGTGTCAAATTGCAGCTCCCTAGCTTGTCGGAAAGTTGGTTTAATATTGATTACAAGATTTGACCTAAACAAACTAACACAGCAAAGTTATAAAAAGCTTATAAAAATGAAATATGAAAGTTTGATGTCAGTGGAATTTAGAATTAGAGGGAAAAAAACAAGAAGATTCGAGGGAAATGTAGTGCTCCCTTTCAAACAACGTATAGTCAAAGTATATCGACTTTAGCGTCTCTAATTCACGATCAACATATTTAAATGAGCTGTCATCGTCTGTCCAGAAATTCATCTGTATAAGCTTTTACATGATAGCATCGTCCCGGTTAGAAAGCGAGGAAATCGTCCATGGTTCTATGAATACAGAATTATTGTATTGACTAGGGAAGATCGATGGAAGCTGCCTCCTTTTGCTTTCAACTTGGTCTGTGAGTCAAAATGTTATCAGGAGACTGTCTGGAGGTAATAAGTTGGTCACGGATTAGTATTCAGCCGCCCTCCAGACTTAGATGTTTTAAATGAGGTTCCTTCTGTCGATTACAATCGACACTTGTTTAATAAATAACCTGCTCAATATTCTGTGTGTTCGCTCTCTCATCTTATTTAAATAATAGTGAGGGGAGGGGGGGGTAAAACAGAACGACATAATTTTTTGGACAGTAATTTGGTTTTTCCGCGATTACTATTCATAACTCCCCCACCCCCGTCTAGTATGGTTCAGAAGACAAGTGTCGTCTTGGAGAACTGTATTAGAAATGACTTCCCAAACATAACCACTTTTCTTTCTTTCTTTCTTTCTTTCTTTCTTTCTTTCTTTCTTTCTTGTTGGGGTGGGTGAGTGAGCGCCTACAAGACAAGTGTCGCCTCTAATAGCGGATGGACATTTACAATTCAGATGTGCTGCTGAGTCTCTTGGCCTAAATAATGTAGACCTTGCAAGTTTTGCTGGGGAGAGCGATTTCATCAGTCGCTCTCCCGATGGACCGATAGAGGAGAGAGACAAAAGATTTTCGAGAGCCAGGGAGGTGTGTGTGTGCGTGGGGGGAAGGAATGACGGTTTACGTCGATCACGTGACGCTCTTCTGAGCGGACGTGAGTCAGCCCGCCAGTTGAGAGACCTCGAAGAGAATCGTCATGGTTATCCTCCTCTCTATAAGCATTTCGTCTGGTAACCGTTTCTAAAAAAATAATAACAATAAATAAATGAAAGGAAAACAAAACCGTGACCGTGCTCAAGTTACATGACACAAAATAATAAAAGGCGCGCTCTCTATTGCGGCTTCCGTGATAGCCTGTCATTATGTTCTCGTTCTCGCTAATAAGCGTTATGACGCCCCCCCCCCTCGTCGAGGTTGGCGTGACTGGTGCCGTGGCTTCTGTGGTCGTGGGTTCGGCATCCGTTCGAGGAATGGAGGATGAAATCAGGAAACGTTTAAAAAAAGATTCCTTCCAATTTTTTAATTCTTTAAATGTAGCGGTTATTAAATCATAGAACTTCACAAAATTACTTACCTTTTAATAACAGCTAATCTCTGTTAGAAAGGTTGGTGTTTCTTCTAATTCTTGGTTCAAATGAATTGGTGCAAATGACACTCTGAAATTGAACCCTGCAAGCCTGGTTATTATTATAGTCTTACCAATTTAATGAACCAGGATGTTCCTTAGTCTTACCAATTTAATGAACGCTGTTACTTGGTGTTAGTTCTGCGTTTAGCCTATGTCATGAAGCTGTAACCAAGTGTACAGTGTCCCGAAAGTTCGAAATCATAGGGAGACTCTAAACTGGTTTGAATCAGCAAGGAGCCCGGTTGATGGTCTGGTGTGCAATCTGGAATAATCGGATTGTTGGTCATTGTTGTTTTAAGACAACGTCACAGGTGACAGTTATCTAAAGCTGTTGAATCCAGAAGAACTGCCAAGCACGCTAAAAGTGAGTTACTAATCTGGTTCTACCAAGATGCGTACCGGCTCATAATATTCACCATTTTCCAAAGCACTTTTTTAAGTCGCCGAGGAAGTGTTGAGTGGTCTTCTTGCAGCCCAGACCATCCTCTATACCAGCCAAATCTGATCTTGACATTTAACAAGCTGTGATACGCATTTAGACTCTTCTGAATCCAGGCCTTTGGATCACCCTGCATTTGATACAATACAGATAACAAGTTTAACACTCCCGAGAAGCACGTTTAAAGAATTTTCAAGTTATTCTGATATTTTTATTTTACTTTTCCAATTTTACAAAATCAAACCAAGCGATATTTTTAATTGGATGAATGCATTAAAATGTATAAGCCTTACCTGAAATTTGTATAATCCCAATGAACTGAGAAATTTTTTCAGCTCTAGATAGGTTGAATTACGGCCTTCTAGAAACTACCAGGCCTGAACATGACGTCAATAATGTACGTATTGTTCGAGGCCAACAAGATAACAAGGCCTGGAAGCGAAAAAGTCACCTGACCGACTGGGTGCTAGCAATAATCCATCCTTCATTGTCTCCAACAAACGAAAAAATACGATTGTTAAAATTCAAGATGGAGACAATGAAGGATCAATTGTTTTCCGGACCCCGATGATCATGTGACTTTTGAGTGACCTGGCCTGTCTCTCGTTGGCCTCGTGTATTGTTGAACCACTAAGATTGTGACGTTGAACTAACTTCTGTAATAGCACCACCAATTTGACGTAACAATGTTTTATCTTTTCCATGTTCAGGCCTGGTAGTTTCTAGAAGGCCGTGCTACGAAGCTAACGAGAAATACAGGCTCCAGCACTGAAAAGTCACCTGACCAAGAATGGTCTATTAACAATCCTGGAAACAATGAAGGTTGGATTGTTAATAGACCTATCTTGGTCAGGTGACTTTTCAGTGCCGGGCCTGTCTTTCTCGTTAGTCTCGGATGACTACAAAGCCAACTAGAAAGACAGGCCGGTGCACTAAAAAGTCACATGACCAAAGTAGATCGAGCAACAATCCAATCTTCATTATTTCCAACAAACGAAAAAACACTGATTGTTGAAATCCAAGATGGAAACAATGAAGATTGGATTGTTGCTAGATCTACTTTGGTCATGTGATTTTTAATGTCCCGGCCTGACTACGAGGCTAACGAGAAATACAGGCTCCGGCACTGAAAAGTCACCTGACCAAGATAGGTCTATTAAGAATCCAATCTTCATTGTTTCCAACAAAGGAAAAAACACTGATTGTTAAAATACAAGATGGAAACAATGAAAGTTACATTGTTAATAGACCCATCTTGATCAGGTGACTTTTCAGTGCCGGAGCCTGTCTTTCTCGTTAGCCTCGGGGATGACTTCTTATGACGTTGTAACTATGTATGACGTTTCCGTGCGCAGACTTTTTTTAGGTGGTGTTGCCTGGTATGCGTCGAGCACAACCCAAAGCCAGCTATACCAACACCTCCTAGAAAGAAGGCCTGATACAACGCCACCTAAAAAACAAAGCCTGCTCACTGCGTCATCAAACCAGGGCTAACAATTCAACTTTCATTGTTTACAACAACCGAAAAAACATCTGTCGTAATCGGTGTTTATTCGTTTGTTGGAAACAATGAAAGTTGGATTGTTGGCCGGACTACTATGATCAGGTGACTCTTCGCGCCGAGGCAACACCACCTAGAAAGAAACCCAAACAACTGAAACGTCATACATTGATACACGAAGCCAACGAGAAAGACAGGCCTCGAAGCGGAAAAGTCACCTGACCAACTGGGTCTGAACAACAATGCAATCTTCATTGTCTCCATCTTGGATTTTAACAATCAGTATTTTTTCGTTTGTTGGAAACAATGAAGGTTGGATTGTTGTTCGGACCCAGTTGGTCAGGTGACTTTTCCGCTTCGAGGCCTGTCTTTCTCGTTGGCCTCGTTGATACATCATCATAAATCGCTAAATTTAGGGCTTATTATTGGTAGAAATACGATTAACAATAGCCGCTTTTGTGTGATTTAACAATGTATGACGTTTCTGTGCGCAGGCCTTCTGTCTAGATGGTGTTGCCCTGGCGCGGAAAAGTCACCTGATCATCTTAGTCCGAATAACAATGTAACCTACATTGTTTCCATCTTGGATTTTAATAATCAGCAATTTTTCGTTTGTTGGAAACAGTGATGGTTACATTGTTACTCGGACTAAGATGGTCAGGTGACTTTTCCGCGCCAGGGCCTGTCCTTCACGTGGGCTACGAAGTCGACCAAACTTCGGGCTTATTATTGGTAGAAATACGATTAACAATGGTCGAAATATGATGATGTAACAATGTAAGACGTTTCAGTTGTTTGGCTTTCTTTCTAGAAGGTGTTGATATTACGCAGAATAACAATCCAACCTTCATAGTTTCCAACAAACAAAAATACACTGATGGTTAAAATCCGCGGTCTAGAATACAAAGGCCCGAAAGCTCTATTTTAGCTTCATTGTTAAAAAGTGGTTAATAACAAAAAAGCTCGGTGGCGGCGCATGGTAGCAATGAGAGCACAGTGTAGAAAATTTGCTATGATTTACGTTTTCAGATCCTACAAAAATATTCTGAAGAGTCTGTTTTTTGGTAAATCGGTTGTTTTGTTTTGGAAAATCCTGTTAAAATTATTGCTATTTTGAGAAAAGATATTTTTGCATCACTTAGATGTAGTTCTAGTAATAGAAACAATAATTAAAGAATAATTTTTTGAATTAAATTTTTATTTAATAATTTTTCTTCTCTTGTGTTTTCGGTTTTCAACCAATCAAATAATTCTAGTAGCTGGAAACGTATTTCAGATTTTATTTCCGCCAGAGATACAAAATGCATTGATTTCTTATTAAAAGTGCTAATATTTATAGAGGTTCACGTCTTAGATGTTCCACCTCAAACAGGATTTATTTACTTATTTATTCGCTGTATTTTTAATAATTAAATAGTTTAAAAGTTTGTTTTTTTTGCTTGCCTTTAAACTGGAAAATGCTATAAAGAATGTGACACAGGTAAACCATTTTTAATAATCAAATCTGTCAAGAAGTGCATTTGGATTTAAGCCAAATCTCATGGTTATCTTGTAAAATAAGATGGAAGAGAAAGAGTTATAGCAAATAGCTGGGGAGTATAAACAAAAACTATGACGCAGCACAGATATAGGAAGCTCTTCTGTCAATACACGGTCATTAAATCCCGCCAATTGACTCCTATCAGTTCGGGCAAAATGATTCCTCGTTGCGAAATATTTCGTGAAAACGAAAGCCAAAGTTGCGGGTTTTCTTTTGTCTTGCTGACCATTAGCAAGTGGAATGAACTTGAGTTGTGTGGAATCGCTGTTGTGAATTGCGAAAACGATCAATTTTTACAGTTTCTCGCCCTCTTCGGATGAGAGGCGTTTCCCTTCTGCGAAATTCCCGCTTCTGCAAAAATTTTTCGTTTTCACTCGGAAGGCAAACAGCAAATGGGATGTTCAGTTTGCTAGACAGTAAATAATGTACAATATTTTTTAAACTAGTGGGAAAACGGTTAGCCGCAAAGCGTTCGTAGATCTCTCAAGTAAAAATAACGTGGCAAATAAAATGAAATACGACACGCCTTCTGTGCCATTTATGAGAAAACAGTTTCACGGTCATAAATTCAAAGTTTGCTTGAATTAATTTATTAAATGGCAAACCTTGTTTTTGCTCTTAACATTTGTATTCGTCACGACCAAAATTGACAGTAATTACTCATGAATGAGTGGGATTCAATTTTAATCTGCAAGTTGTTTTTCTGTTATAAATTAATGGGCTTCCTGTGCTCTTCAAAATGTCTAGGTGAAGGAGGAGCGCACATCGTTTGCTTATTAGGCGATTCCACGCGTGGTGGGATCAATAATTATAATGCAAATTCTTGTTGAAGATGGTTTCCCGGGATTCTTCTTAAATATGTGAGCATCTGCAAATTTTTTCGTTGAAGAGGAATAAATTGTTTTCGTCGATAGTCACAGGGAGTTTCTGTAGGCGACAATGTCTTCTAGATGTGGAGCATAAGAACAAGCATCCACTTTTAATTAAAAAATTAAAATTGCATTATAGAGCTATATGAAGATATCACTGGAAAAAGAAAACCCTGCTTCTTTTTCAATCAGTTTGTTGATATCTATAAAATTACTCTTGCGGAACCTCAATTTTCACGTTAGAGAGGTCCACTCATTATTCGTGTAAATTTCTAGGCGTAGAAGAACAATATCAGGTTCAATAAGTTTGCATAGTCAATATTTCAAAATTTTTTCGGAAGAACTTCTCTTTGTTAGAATAAAAAGGAAGAACCGGTGGAGCTGAGGAAAAAAAAATAACTTGAGCTGTCTGTGATTTAAGAGAGAGCCGTATACGGCAATCCTAGTTCCTGTTAATGAAGCGATTCTCCTCACCTGTCTGTCCAATTAGATTCCATTCTTCGTTTCGACTAAGAGGAGCCCCATTGACGAAACGACATCTATCGGGAACAATTTGCCACGGATTCGTTGTCTCCCTCTCTCTCTATCTCTCCATCTTAAACTATGCGTCTTAAAAGAAAATAGTTTTAATGACAAAAATAGATAAATTTAGATTGAATTTTAGAGTTTTTTTACGTAGATTTTTTATTAAGCACGAATCTCGTTTATCTCTTTTTGGATTTGCTTTCCAAGTTTTTGCGCGGGAAAATATGGAGTGCCACGTGTTTTTGTTTATTGCTCGTTTTTACGTTTTCTGTTTGTACAAATAAATGTTTATTATGTTCGTGCGTTTTTAAATTAATTTTATTTCTTTAAATTAATTTTATTTCTTGTCCTAAACTATAAATCGTTTCTTAATATTTTCGTTTGGCCACACTGTGTATTCTTCAGTAGTAACTGTAAATGAAATGTGATGAAATGACTAAGATCCCAAAATTTATTTAAAACTGCGTTGATGTTCTTCTTGTTATGGATTAAAATTGAGTTAATAAATTTAGACAAAATAAACGACCGAGAATCCTAGTAAGCATGCAATAAAACATTCTCAAAGAAGGCGAAATTAAGGAATTTTGCCCGGGGTTTATCCAAAATTTACTAGATTCCTTTATCACCTAGGTTTTAAATCGTCTAATTTTGTGCTAAATTTATCTCGGTTTTAAGCAATAACAAGAAAAGCGGCAGCCACAGTTTTAAATAAATTTATGTCATAATCCCCTCTTTTCGAAAATTGTAGTTCATAAAGAACTTTTTAAACGATAGTTCCAAGGATTTCAGGCTTAATGGATGAAGTCTATAATCTTTTTTCTATTACAGCTATTGTGAGTAGTAAAACGTTGCGAAATCCCGCCGTTCCAGCCAAGATTTAGATTTCGTCAAATTGAGTAGAATATGACTCATTTAACTCGTAATTTCGCCCATTCACCAGTTCGTTTTCTTTTAATATGAGTTACGAAACCCGAGTTAATGATACAGCTTCCACTCGTTTGCCAGCATTTTTCCAAAAATATCAACAGAAAATATCCTCATTCGAATAATTTAAACACCCCCGTTACCACGTGTTTAGCGCATAAAGGATACCACAACGACAATAACAACGACGACATTATTTTTATAGTTCGTTCATGCTTTCATTATGATTCAGAAAAACTGATTGAGGAACTTGTTGTTGTTGTTGTTATTGTTGGCCTCTTCCATCCACGTGGTGTAGCGTGACGAACATGGCGGCGGAAGGAGGTTGTTGCCACTTTTACGTGCGGCCTTCTTTTTACTACGACGCCTTACTATGGAGGCCAAGTTTTTCCCGCCATTTCTCTCGAGGAGCCTTGGAAGAAAGAAAGGAGGAGGAGGGAGGCTGGAATAAGGAGAGAAAAAAAGCGACACACACAGGCTACGCGACGGTTGCTCTGCCCGACCGTGAACCCTCGGTTGCTAGGCAACGGACGAGACAAAAGACGACCGGATGTAGTTGAGGGGGCTGGGGAAAAGGCAACGGCAGGGCCGCTCGCGATTGGTCCACGTTGATTCGGGAATGTGGCGGGAAAGTAAATGTTTTGGTTGGAAAGTAATAATAAAGACTTTGGTGGGGTGGGAGGGGCTTTTGGAGAATGCGCGAGCAGATGCCACGCGGGTTTCATCAACCCCCTCTTTCTTTTTTATTTTTATTTTTTTTTACCTGTCAGCTTGTACTTGCAGACATCTCAACCTTCAGATTAGTGGTTAATTTCTCTCTCTTTTTTTATTACCTGGCTTACCTGGAATCTTAAGAACAAAGGAAAAGTGCCACTACAGACTCCTCGAAATTCTCTCGTCTGATCCGAATTCTTACTAAAGATGGTTTCTTGGAATGTTGTCCTAGCATTCTTCATCTGAATTCGTCTTCATAAAGAATTTTAAGAATTCTCCTACTAAGAGGATCTTCTTAGAATTATATTATGTGACGTATAATAAATTGTATTTAAACATGTTTCTTTATTATGGATAATGCTGACAAAACTATATAAGGCATTGGCATTAAAGAAGTTGCGTAAGAATCTATGAGACTATGGAACTTGTTTGTTAGTTTGCTTTTGTATTTTGTTTGTTCTAAGAATTGAAATGGCTTGAGAATGAAATGCACGAATTCCATTTCGCGTCCACGATATGACAATAAATAAATTTTATAATAAAACAATAATAAAAATAAGATGAGGATTATAGTGATTCAATCACTTAAAATTTATATTTACCTTAACAATTAATGACAATAAGTAAATAAAAACTTCTAGATTTCAAATCTTTTTCAGAAATTAAATTTTTAACAAATTTCTATAATAATTTGCCAAAATGATTTTATGAAAATTATAAAAGTCTATAAATGCATTTCTAAAAATATTTATAAAAAATTCCTTGGAGACTGTAAACATTTTTTGTTTACTTACTAAAAACAAGGTCATAAAAGTTTTCACTAAAACAACCAATGATGATGTTGCTGTTCTGCTTGCATTACCCTAAGTCCACAAGTTTCAGGAATTTTAAAATGTAATTATGGAAGACATTAAGTTTAAGATTTTTCTTTATTGAAGTTTGGAAAGTCCAATAGAAAAAATAAATGATAATACATATCCAGCTTTTATCACTGTTGGTCTCTCCAGTTCATTCCTGCCATTCAAAAATTTTGCGGGTCAGACTTCACACATCAGTGTTCTATGCATGAAAATTTCGGACAAAATATCATCGCACTGGATTATCCCATTTACTGTAGATGTGGCCTCGCTGGCCGTAATCACCTCAAACTCTGTAATAGTCCACAAATCTCAACTGTTAAACAAAATGGCTTGATGCCACGAACATATCACCCAATTTTCAAGCAATTACACATGATACTAGATGAGATATTCGTGTTTAATTCTTGGTAGATAGGTTTTGGCCCACCCTGTATGTCGATATCAGTGCCTCCTATGAGCAGTTTCTACAATAAATGAAAAAATCAGATAAAACTTTTGGAGCGATAAAGTTATTACGCTCAAAAGTTATCAACTATTGTTATGGTAGAAATCTTTTATGACGCCTAGTAATATATAAAAATATGTAATATATAAAAAAGTATATTAAATATAATGTATAAAATGTATGCAATAAATGCCAAAACGCCCGTACAGCATTGAATTTTAATGCCGACATCTACGTTGGTGAGGAGGAGTAAGTGGAATAGGAAAAATTGTTAATTAAAATATATAAATATCCCATAACGCATTTTTAATAATTATATAGCCATTATAATAAAGTGGAATGGATTACAATTTTTAATAGAGCCATTCTCTGTCTGTATACTTCCACTTATCGTTTTAAGTTGTTCTCGTTAGGAATATAATTACAGCGTAAATGAAGAATCCTGTAAATATGCGACAGACAATTGTACTTCTTGTATTTAAGCACAACTGTCTAAAATACATGAGCAAATTGATAAAATAGTTAGCCTAAATAGCTCGAATATTCGATGAGGAACCCCAACTGGGAAATCGCGGGAAGATCGAAAATAGCCGTCAGGGAAGAATTGGCGCTCTATAAACCATAAAGCATTTGTCATAATTACTTTAAAAAAAAAAATAGAACCGAAACAAAAACGCCTTCTCATTTGAATTTTCCTCGTTTTTTTTTTCCGGTGGCAAAACTCTGTAATCTTTTACAGGCGGCTTCGCGCACGAAATCCGAATGAGCGGACTTCGTCTTAGCGAGGGTTTCGGGTGCTTTTGTGGCTACTCTCTCGGCTACCGTGTCTCCCATCCCCCTTCCGTATCAATGAATTCCTTTGCTTGTGCGAACCAATCTCGCGTGCGGCTCTCATGAAGGCTACCCTCGCCCAGCCAACAATCTTTCATTCCGTGCCGCTGACAATGGCGAAGCCAAGCAACAGTAGCAAGTGAATGTTGCGCGGGTTTATGCATGAGCAGCCCACGTGATGCGCGTAGCAATTCCGTAACCCTTGAATGATGACACTCTCCTCGGTAGTACCTGCTGACGCACGAGAGCTCGTGTGATAATAGGTCCAATAAAGCATTTCGAGGGGTAGAACAATTTTTTTTTTTATCCAGAATTATCGATCCGGGTTTGGAAACAGCACGAATGATGCTTTGAATTTCTAAGTTTTAAGAGGTGAAACGTGTTTAGTAAAATATTCATTGCTTAAAGAAAACGCATGTTTATCCATAGAATCTGATTAATGACTTGGCATTGCTCATGTGAGTGAAGAACGTGCCGAAAGTCTTAAGCATTAAAGCCGTCGAGAAGAAGAAGAAGATATCCGAATTATTTATCAAGTACGGCAAATGAATTCATAATATAATCTCAACAACACTGAACACGTTAATTCGTTTTCTTAATAACTAAATTGAGCTTCAGCTATTGCATTTCTGATGAAACTGACAAGTGAAAGAATCGACGAACAATCAACTTGAATTCACAGTACACACAAAGGCCAATGAATTAGAAACATGAATATGGTTATTTGATCTCTTGGGCATGAATTTCAGGCTGCATGTAAGTTTGCATAGAGTCAATAAGGTGTTGAAGCACTTGGAAGTCAATGGCAGACCACACATTCCCTTTAGGTCTCGCAAATTTATTGGAAGAGGCTCTTGCTCTCGGATATGTTCATCCAACATTCTTGCAAATTAAGATTCGACCGGCAACAATGTCCAGGTAGTCCGTAGAACGCATCTGAACTTCCATGAATTTCAGGAGACAAGTTTCATACAGCAGAATGGAGTTTTTTTAAAGCATTTTGGATTTATTACTTCTTGGGGCTCCCACTAAATCTCTGCCTCATCGTCGGTACTGAAAAAAAAAAACAAAAAAGAAACGTCTATCGTGGTTCGTCATACTACATAATCTTCTTCCAGTTTTCACGTGTCCAGTCACGACGTTCCAGAAACTAACGTAGAAGAACTTTCCAGAAATCGGGTATTTTTGCATAGGCTTGCCACTGTTGATTTACGATGATTTGGATCCGGTTAAATTCCCGGCGCATGGTTCTGCCAGATATGGGTTAAATTCATTTATCTCTTGTTACGCATTGGATGTCTTGTTTCTCCGTTAGGTCTCTTAGGTCTCCCTCACGTTGAGCCACAGTTTCCGATACTTAGACAAAGACTGGATCATTTTTCCAATATCGGACCTCTCCAGAATCCAGTCAGCTGTTTCGTTGCTTCAATCTAGCTCCAACTAGGCGAGGACCAACAATGATTCCTTTTCAAAATCAGTCAGGTGTTTTCCCCCATGCTGATCAAGTTCTGCGTTTAGAAACACCCAGCTTTTCTAATGGTGAAAAGTACATGCTTGATAAGTGTATGCAGTGACAATTCTACTGAAATTTCATGTATAAACCGATTTTGAACCTGTCAAATGACAGTGTTTGTTCTTTTATGAATAATGAACTTTTCTCTTAGAATGTCTATAATGCATGATGGCGTACATCTTTAATACAGAATTGTATTTGAGGCGAGCTAAATTCCTTTCGATGAGAGTGGCGAGCTCTTCGCCATAGATGACAATGCTTTTGAGCTTAAGTTACTCCTTTGGAAACAGGAAAGCAAAATGATGCTACGTTCCCATTCATTCTCTGCGAGAACGTTTTTGTCTTTCCATGTAAACTATAAGGAAATCTCCCTTGTGAAGGCACACTTCTCAAATTAAGTTCAATAAAAATATTTAAGTGTACGCCCTCACTGAAATGCACGCTATTTAGCAGTATTTTTTAAAGCAAATACCAACGTGTTAGTGCAAGTATACGCTTGTTTCTTTCGCCTCCGTTCCGGTGAGTCGTTCTCGAAAATGACGGTGAGCGCTCCGGACTTAGTAATTTGCGACGCTCTGGTGGCCACTCGAAAAACCCTTTCGTATTAATTAGTGGCAGAAAGCATTGCGACACTCGTGATGCAATACGTCGGTTCTGGAGAGCACACTGGAGATAGTGTGTTGTAGTGAAAAAACATTAAGAATAATTTACATTTCTCTTGCGTCATTCCGTTTATAATGCTAAAGAACGATGTTGATTTATTGTGGCTCGTTGTAGTAGTCAACAAACGAGGCATAGGTCGCTTTGTTTTCAGTTCTGTGGGAAATCTATAGATTGTAAATAAGAAAATTTGTATTCGACTAGAATCCCATGATGAGTAGATGGAAATAATTTGTTAAAGAGAGAGAGAGAGAGATTTCTACTTTTTTTCTCGGTAGGTGGTGTTACTGAGGCAATTGGTGATAGTAATAACTATGAAAACATATTCACAATCATGAAAAGAACTTATTTGTTTTATTATTATAATTCGCAAAGATCCAAAATGCTTCGTGATTAGCTTCTTCCGATATATCAAAATGATTTTTGCATCTGCCTAGAATTCTGGGAGTTGAAATTGTTTCTCAGCCACAACAATCATCATCGTAAACAGTGATGTCACGCATAGTTTCTTTAATTTTGGGATTTTTTGTAAACTTGGTCGATAAAATGTAAGGGAAAATAATGCAAGCCAGTCTTAACAGGTGTCAAGGGCGCTTTGAATAGGAAGAGAAGGGAGTGGTAAATAGTCAATACCAAAATCTTAAATATGCTCAGTTTTAATTAGCAAAAGAATAAACGTAACCTTTTCCTTGAGGCGCGTTTTCCAGTTCTCAAATCTACCGGGTCGCAGCTTCGAATGCCGCTCTGGACATGGATGTTTGTGTTTGCCACAGGAATGAGTAAATATAATGATCATGAATGCGTAAAGATACAAAGGAATGTTAAATATGTGCAGTGACGGATTATATTATAGACAAAAAAAAAGATAACTGTAGTGCATCCGCAGGTGAAAAGGGGGTCAAATTGTCTTCCAAGACGGGATGATAATTTTTTTTAAAAAGATTTTTATGTATATTTATTTCTAACGCACAACAAAAATAGGGCCCGAACAAATTTTTGTCTCTGGTCATGTGAATAGAAACAAAATGTCCTAGATGTTGACGCACCCAAAAAGCTAACAAACCAACCAATCAACTTTCATGGTATATTGCCGATGATGATTACATCATGGCCGTCTTAACAGAATCATCGCCGCCCAGGATTTCATTGTGTTTGGGGAAGAGAATGATAAAAGCGTAACAAATACGGGCTTCTATACTCGCGGAATCCGTGTGAGGAGGGCAATAAAAGTACGGGGCCGCG
>JAHWFO010072354.1:248243-307816 GCA_023313115.1 Rhysida immarginata
GGGGGGGGGGGGGCAAGACGACCACTTGTTTTTATGGTGGGGGATACAAGAAGATCACTTTTTCATGGGGGAGGGGGGGAGACATTTGTGAGAAAATTACACAGCACAAGTACACCAAATAGCTACCATCTCCATCTTTACAGAATAAAACCATTACCAATCAGCAGCGTAACTAGACATAAGGCCGCCCAGGGAAGTCCTTCAGCTTATCACCAACCCAAAATGTTAGAAATAACATACGGATGTAGAAGAAAAGGAGGACGAGACACAAGAATCCTGGAATAAAATAACAACCTGTGTTCAAATAACAAAATAAGAATTATTAGAAAATGTTAAATACATAAATTAAACAATTGAATTTCAGCAAACATTTTCAGTAATATAATTAGAATAGGAGAAATAGATATTATTAATGATTAAATTAAGAAATTCTCCTTTATTTGTCACCAAATTTAAATCCAAATGGAGATAAGTCTGGATAATGTAGAAAACGTTTTGCGACTATATAATTTTATTTGAACATTTGTTTTCTTCAAAAACGTCTTCAAAAGAACTGTCTCTATCTCACTACTTGGACTTCAACATTCTCAATTCTGCAACATCCTTGATTCACTTCTTCAAGATCTCCATTTCTACAGCATCCTGGGATCACTTCTTCAGCATGTTCATTTATACAAAATCTTCTTTTCTTCAGCGCATCATTTCTTCGAATAACTCAACCACATCGTATACATCTTACATTAACTAATATTTGGACTAAATTTGGTAATCAAATCTATTTTATTTTATTTGATTTTCCATCAATCATTATACCTTATCCTAAAGGGGAATTTCTTAATTTAATCATTAATAGTTCCAATAATAATTTAGATTTCAAGAGAAAGGAATCCTTAACAAGACATCGTAAAACCGAAGATGAGCTTGGATTAAGCTTCAAACATTTGTATATTTATTATTTATTGTGTTTTTATTTATTTATTCTATTTCAATGGGTTTGTTGCACCGTGAAGTGCTTATTCCCGAATTGCTAATCCACACGAAAGAATATCATCACGTTGAAATTGTTAGACATATTAGAAAAGTCTTGGTGGAGTGAGAAAGATTTACATCTTCAGAACATGATTCCACCAAGAAAATTCAAGTTGTGCATCACGACCAGTGATTGTGTTAGTTAAACGCCATCATAAAAGCAAAGAGGTGAAGGAATGTTGAACTTGTTTTTCACTCAATGAACTGAACGTATGAACTTGTTAATTTATTTATGATTTTTTTTTTATTTTTCTATCCTATTTGATCAGCATAATTATATTAGATTACACTTATATAGAATAATATAAGATCATTTTTATAATTGTTTTATAACTTTCATTTGTAAAGGGAAAATTTTCCTTTTTAATTCTGGAGGAGGTATTTTAAAATTAAACTTAAATTTACATCTTGTTACTTTGGATGGAAATTTTTATTTGTTTTCTTTTTAGTTTAATAAAGAAAATTACAAAAATACTAATTATAAAATGGACGCTTCTGCTGTCGCCAAGAAAAACGTCTTTTTTTAAATCCACTAGGACAAAAATGTCGTCTCTTAAAAAGTACCCTCCCCCTTTGCTACGTCACTGATAACAATTCGCCCAAGGTTTCCCCGTTTATATCTTATTTCTGTCTTTAATCAAGTCTTTATGTATATGTTTACTTGAATCAGGGAAGGCAACGCCCCCTTCTACTTTGCGTTCATAAGTTTTAATTGTTAACTGTGGTTAAAGTTGTTATTATGATAGGATAAAAATAACAACAACAACAACAACGCCGATCCGAGATGATTTGCTTTTCAGTCATGCTTGCATTGCCGCCACGTGGTTCGTTCGGTTAGGCTTGAGCGCCTCTGATTACGTCACCGTTGTTGACGGCGGATGTGCGACTCTCGTGTTTCTTGCTTTGTTTGAAATCGTCGCCGTCAAAACAATCCAGTACCAGGCCTCCCTCTCGTGTCTCCTTGGCTCTCTCCCTTCTGTTTGTCTCTCTCTCTCTATCTGTTGTTTACCCTCTAACGTGGGTGTGTTTATTTGTTTGGCGTTCCAATTCCTGTATGGGAACGATTGGTCTGAAGTGTTTTTAATAATTTTGTTTTTATTGTGTTCTCCTCCCAGATAAAGGGCCAGTTCATCTTTAAGATTCTCTCAAATCAGAATAATAACTTCGCTTGTCTTTCGACCTCGAAGACTTTGGTTTTTAACCTTTCTTTATTTTTAATCTCTTTAATGGCGGCTCAGCCAAACCCATCCCCGGGAAGTTTTCAAATTAGCGCCCTCCGCTTTAAATAAATAATTTGGCAATTGGGGTAATTGATTATGGTGATCGCAAAAAGAGAGAATGAGAGATAGAGAGAGAGAGAGAGAGGAAAAAAATGGCGGCGACGTCAAAATGGCGCTCTTTTTATTAAACAAAAAATTTTTTCCCCTCAAAACTCAAAAAAAAAGCGCAAGTTTCGCTTAAAAAGGAGGAGATTTCGCAATTCTCGTGCGAAATTATTTTGTGATGAAAAATGAAATTGTAGCTTCTGTATGTTGTTGTTGCTGTTGTTGTTATAATGATAGGGTCGAGCGGAGATTTTTTTTTTTTTTCCCTCAAGCGCGCGTTTCCCTTTCAATCTCTTCTCAGCGTTTTGCGCGGGTTCAACTTCTAAAAATAGATGGTTCCATTTATCCTCGAGGGGCTTCCTTCCCTGCCTCACATATTTCCCCACCCCCCCTCCACCCCAGTCATTGTCTTGTTTTGCCAGAAATTTTGGCGCCAAATTTAGCTGACCCCGAAGCTTGGGTGGCACTCGAGACGGAATTCTGGGAAAGGCGGCTGCCAAAGAGTCGTTTCTTTGTTCCATTCACCACCACCAACTGCGGAGGTCCCTCTGTCAGGTTGGGAGGGCTCTCTGAGAAGGGTTTTTAGCGAGGGAGAAAAATAGAGCAGCGAGGCCATTATTGCGATTGCGCACTCGTCGTTGCCCCGGCAACTGGCGAGCCGCCATTTTCCAATTCGTCCCGCCAAAAAGAGCGCGCGCTTTCAACAACAACAAAGAGCACGTGGTGGGGGATTTGTTTATGTTGATGTTTTGTTGCGTTGTCCTGTTTTGCGTGTTTTGTGTTTTTTGTTTATGATATTTTTGCTCGCACTTGGGACTCATTAATATAGTTTCGTGCGCATGTCGCTTTTTTAGTTGTGTTCACTTTTGTTTTCGTTTATCAAGCAGACCATGCATTATTCCTGACACCGCTTTTTTCGGGATGCTTTTTATTATTTATATTTAAATATTTAAAATTTATCTATGGGCTACAGATGTTCATTTGATAGGACCTTTGCCATTTAATGTTGAAGTCTTTATATTCGTCGAATGCTTCATAAGGCCCCTTTATAAAAAATAACAACAGCACGTGCTTTTAAATTTTATTTTTATTTCGATTATATACAAGGTAATTCAAAATGGGTGTAACAAAATCGATATCTTGTTATGGAAGTCAGGTTGAGCAAAAAATGTCATATGAAATTAGGTCGTATTCCCATTTTTAAGTATGGATGTATAACAGATAAAAGTTTTATTAGTGTAGTAGTAAATAGGTAAACAAAACACATGTTATGAAATTGTAATTAACATTTAATTGAAACGCATAAGAGAGTATACGATTTACTACAATAACAAAGTTTTCAAAATGTGCCCCTTGAATCTGAACAAAAAGCCGAAGTTTGTTGCACTCGTTGTGAATCATCCTGTATAACACCGAGTGACGAAATGACCTTTTATGTGCGACGAAATGATCTGCTTATGTATCTAGAGCAACGTGTACATCTTTTGTCCTTTGCAGGTGAGACCGTGTGTATGCGTGGATTGGTGCGCTCCCTGTCGGCCAGCGGGGAAAATAGCTGGACGTTACACAAAAGGGAGAACAGAAGAGTATAAACAAGGAGAGAAACGAAATTCCCCTTTGTCAATATCGGTGCAGGAGAATAAAAGGAGCGCCTTTTAACCCACACCCAGGGTATCATTGGATTTCATTTTGGGCGAGAACGGTTGATTTACACAGACGCGGGGCAGCGGAATGATGAATAAACTAATTTCGAACATTGCGCTAATTAGCATATTCATCTCGTTTCGAAGGAGTCTGGGATCCAAATCAGGGTTCAGTGGCTCTTTCCGCATCGATGACGAGCGAAGCGATTTCAGGTTTGCGCGGCTCCCAATCGATGGCGGCGGAGGCCTCCTCACACGGGCGTGCTATTTCCCGCCATGGCCATTTTGGCGGGACAATGGACCCCGGCGAGGAGCTTTCTTCCCGCCTCGTGGTGGTGGCAGCATTGTCCCGTGACTCATGCGTAGAGCCGCCAACACGAGGGAATTGGACTCGGTCAAGGTCTCATTACTATGCAAGCTGAGACGGTGCACGGGAGGAGAGGCACGGAGGGTCGACTCCAGAGACGAAAGAGCATCTGCTGCTGATACAAACGATAGAAATGAAATTGTTGTTTGTCGTTTTTGATGGGCCTCTCTTTTTGAATCGTGTTTTCGCGTTTTGTTTTTGTTTTCATTGTCAGCGAAAGAGGCGACAGATTGTTCTTGCGTAGTAATGTTTCGAGCAGAGTTCATTATCATTGAAGGGCTGTTTATTACGTGTTAACGCTTTGACCCGCTTCAACACATTTTAAACTTTTTAAATGAAAAAAAAAGAAAGAAATCAACAATGGAATTTATGCATTCATTTCGATTTTGTGTGTAATTTAAAAAAATGAATTAATGATCAGACATCAGGATGAAGCGCCTCCGCGTTCACTGAGCGTAGTGCCTAATTTGGAAAGAGTAATTTGACAAATATCAGTAAACTGACTGAAAAAGGACTAACATTGATTTGCCTCTTTCCAATAGCGCAGCGTGCAATTTGTAATTGCTGTTGGGCTTATTGTAATTGATGTTAGGCCTGTTATCGATAGATAAGATTAAAATTTATAAGTGGTAGTCTTATATGTTTCGTTTGCTTTAAAGATGTTTGCCTTGTCGTCTCTGGCGAACTACTCACAAAAAATGCATCATACATAGAAATTTAAGTCTGGCTCCAGCAGAACCTCTATGCCTTAACATGGGAAGACGATTTCAAAAAGTTCTCGCAGGCGTATTTCAACACATATAGACAGAAAATGAATGAAAACAGCATTGGACTCTTCTGTTTCTAACGGTCTAATCTATAGACCCAGCAATTAAAATTCGAATTTATAATTGGTCTGAATATTTTTCGTGAACTTTATACAAGGTGAATCAAAAGTTACTGTGCAGTGGCTGGTCGGAGGTGGCATCCACTCACAATAGATGCCCGCCAACGGCCTCACAAACATTCTGGTGAGATTTGCTGAACTTCAGTGGTGATTTCCTCCTTCAGCTCAGGCAAAGTGTGCGGATTGTTTGCATACACTTCCCTTTCAAGGCACTCCAAAGGAGAAAATCGAGTGGTGTGAGGTCTGGCGAACGTGCAGGCCAGATGCCACGCGAGATGATTCGATCAGCAAAGACGTCCTGCAGAAAATGCTTTAGTGTCCTGTATGCGCAGTTGCCCCCTCGTCTGAAACCAGATCTCTTCCTCATCGGTCACAAACTGTTCCAGAATATATGTGCGTTAGCAAAGTGCATTAATTGTCTCAGAACAAAAGATGGGACAGATGATGCGTCTGCGACTCATGGCACACCAAACCCCTATTTTGTGGTCATGCATAAGCTACTCTCGGAGCTCATGTGGATTGTCAGCGCTCCAGAGACGTTTGTCCTGACTGTCAACGTAAACGGAGAGATGAAACCAAGCCTCATCGGTAAAGAATGTTATGTCGAGGATGTCCTCTGTGTTTTCTGCAATGAAGGTCTCCTGCCACTCCGCATATGCAATTCGCTGTTGGTTATCTCGCTCTTGCAACTGCTGCGCCGCTGACACTTTGTACGGAAACATTTTCAACTACTTCTTCACGATGCTGTACTGTACTGTACTGTTTGCTTGTCCTGGATCTCAAGCACTTTCTCCTCCTCGGATCGTGGTGTATCCATCACAGTTCTACTTGTACGGAACTTGTCGATTAAACTCCGTACTGCATTCCGATAAGGCACAGGTACGCTAGGGAACGTCTCTTCAAACAGTTGCCGAACCTCCTCTGTGTATTTGCCAGCGTTCCGGAACACATTCTCACACGCTGTTCCGTTGCCATCACCATTTTGCTACTACGTGAGCCCTCTGTACACGTTTACATGAATTACTGCACAGTAAATTTTGAATCACCCTGTAGTTAGCAGCATTGTTCTTTTTGGCGGAAGCTCGATACTTTATAGAAAGGAATGAGTTCTCTTCAAAGAAAACTCAGCGCCACAAACGTAGACAGTCATGCATTATAGATTAACTCTAAGGAATTAAGTTTATTAATTTTTAATGAGGAAGAATATTCAAATGACAGATTCAAAACTGGTTTAGACCTAAACTTTCAGTAGACTTATTGCTACTGTAACTGCGCACAATACACGCTCTTAGAAAAAGATTAGAACTCCTTATTTATTGTAACCAAGTTTGATACATTGAAGTAAAACGAGGGACAGTCTAATAAAAATTATACCTGAGAAATTGCGGACAAAGGAAAGGAGATACCTGGCAGTAATCCCGTCACTAGCGACCACATCTCCCACTACTTTATAAGTCGCCGGATACCAATGGCGTTAACGTCTGTCTGCTTGGAACGAAGCCAATCTTGGACCGCTATCTTGACTTCTGCGTCTGATCCAAAGTGCCCCCCTTTCAAGCTCTATTTCGTCGGGCCAAAAGGATGAACGTCGTATGAAGAGAGGTTGGGACTGTAGGTTAGATATTCTAAGACCTCCCACTTGACAGGGTATCTTTGGTTTTCTTCGCGACGTGTGGTCGTGCATTGTCGTAGAGCAGGATTGCCCATGGCCATTTGTCCTTGATCCGCCGTCACAGAATGTCCAGGGCCATCATGCAGCTGTCGGAATTAATTCTGGGCTTCGGTAATAGAAGAAGATGGTCAGCATGATTTTATCTGCACTTGGATGCGTGTGGAACTTCATGATTTTGTCAGCACATCAGTGGCGGCGATGTGCTGTGCTTCTATTGCATACTGGATTGACGGACACTGCTACAGAAAAAGCGATCGCATCCTCCGTGGTCCGTTGGCTTGAACAAGCTCATTCGCCTTCGCAGTACATGCCGTAGTGATGACACGAAGCGCTTGGCCAGGCCTCAGGTCGTCCTCCAAAGAATGAAATCGTACATACTGTATGTTTGACTCACGCAAACAATTCTTCCCATAAACAGCATTTATTCGGCGGTGAATTTCTGCTGCCGACTGCTTTTCCACCGTCAAATCCTGAGTGATTGCTTTTTGTTGTTGCTTGGATGCTGGCATGTGCACACTTCGAGCGTTTACTTCTGCCACGGTCTATAGATATTCATGGTCATCGAGCTTCGGCCATTTTCCATTGTTTCGAGAAGCTAAGGAAAACAGATCGCGTCAGGTGCCGCATAGATGTCACTATTCCCGACCGCAACCTGCGATAGAGATTTTCATTGAAACTGAATACGAAAGTAAAGTTTCTGTCTGCCGACAGGGTGGCGCTGCAGGCGCAGTTGGGCAGATTGTACATGCAGCGCCACTTTTCAATAGAGTTTCCGCCCTACCGGTAGCTAGAAACTTTAGCTTCATTTTAACAAAGGAGCTCGATGACCATGAATATCTATAGACCGTGCTTCTACCCAGACCGATAACATTCGTACCACTATGTTGCTCTTGCCAATTGTTGCGCGCGCCTAATCACTCTTGAATAGTGTAACTACCAAGTTTTCGCTGGCGGTGTTTTTGCTCGCTTCTACAGGCTTCATGTCATTTTCATTTGACAGATTTCGTAATTCATTTCTTTCTCTGGATCACATTAGGCAGAATCCATCTTCCTTGTTCCTTAGGTTCATCTTATCGTAGAAAAATATATCAAACAATTCATTTAATGGTAATTTAATGTTTAAAGGATATCTACTTCTTTTGATTGGCTTGCTAATATTTTATGAATGTTTTGGTAATAGGGTAGTATATGATGCTCTTCATATCGTTGTGCAGTCTTTAAGGCCTGTTTATAGGATTTAGAACTTGTCTCTCATGACGTGTCTGTATTCAAAGCACTTGATTTACCATTAAGGCTAAGCGGTTCAACATTGTATACGGTTTCGAGGAATTTCACACTGGAGAAGATCTTTGATTCGTGTAGAATCCTACCTCGTGATCGGCCCAACTTTGCCATCGGTAATGAAGCACTTCATCTGAGCACTGCAGTCATTTACAGCGATTTCAGGGAAAACTTTAGAGGTTGAAGATGAAATAACAAAAAAATGGGGAAGAGCTTAACTTTTTCCCTATCATAAATTGCTTACAACAGAATCATATTTTTCGAAGTAATTTTGAAACATATACTTGTGCGAATTTAATTTCGTTTTTTTTTATGGCGCGACATTGTTAGCAACAATAAGTGATATCATTTGATGGACTTCTGGTGGAATTGTTTAAAAAGAAAGAAAAAGGAAGAAAATTCATTTTGATGAGCTATCTTTCCTCAGATGTGCACATTCTCATTTTCAGATAAGGCATCGCGTAACGACTGTTTCTATTTGAATACTTTCATTTCATTTTGCAGAGTATTGCCCAACGGGAAGAAACCCATTCACAGCAAGGCCAATAAACGAAGCTGTAGAGATAGACAGAAATGTAATCGACCGCGAAAAGCGAAAAGCATAGATGGCTTCCCCCCATTTAATGTCAACTCTTCATAAAATTCATTATTCATCACCATTTGCATTCACCAATACTTTTCTGGGGAGATTGCCTTAAGTCGTGATTGACGATTATGAAGAGGATCGACATTGCTGCACTGAGTTGTGGGTGTTACTGCTCCTATTGTTTTTTTAAAAAAATTAAGTGTTTTCTGTCCTAATGGCTTGTCGGAAGTTGGAGCGAAATTTTTCTCTCTTCGATTAGTAATGTAGAGAGAGAATTACTCGCGTTTACACAACAGTTACATTTAATGTTAATGCTCAATTTACTGCTGACTCACAGTCGGCTAATTAGAGGCGCTCGGATTAATTTTTACACCAATGAGAAACAAAGAAGGAAGTAATCGATAGGTCTAGCCAATTATTTTTTTAGGTTTTTTTATGTTCCTTTCTTTGTCGAGCATCGGGAAAGAAAGCGAGAGGAAACACGCGGGATGTTTTCTTAATTTTTATAAAAATATTTATTGAATAATCATCATCATTTCCTGGGAATCAGTTGTGTCCAATTTTCAAGTGCCCGGTCCATTTATGAGTCGTATCCGTTTTATGACGTCGAACAGTTTTGTTTGTTCTCTTGGCGACACCTATCATATATCGTTCTACTGAAATTGAAGCATATCCAAATCGGCAGAGGCTTGCATATTCGAAACCTGATTTCTGCAGAGAGCAGGAAGTTTCTTTTACTGTGGTATCTTTAACATCGTGACTGGGCACGTAAAGATTAGAAGAAGGTTATATGGTAAAACAAGTGGTACGTTACGCGTTGTTTTGTACCGATGGTAAAGAATAGGGTTTGGCGGGAGGGTGCGTTCCACGCACTACCTGAACATTGTTGCACACGAAGATGTACGAAGATGAATGAGTTTTGCAATTTATCCTTTACGCCCTAGAGCCTAGTTCTAAATCCTCATGGAGAATGTTTGGGACATGTTGGAACGACAGTTAGATCCTCTTACAACAAATCTGCCAAGAGAAGTAGGGGAATGTCTGGTAAACGCCTAGTCTTCCATTGACTTACAACTGCTCCTTATTGACTCTTTCCAAACCGCATACTTGTTGTAATTCTGGCCAAAGGGCTTCCAATAAAATATTAAATTAATGTCTCTAGTTATTGGCCTGAGTATATGTGTAGAATATAAAGCTTAAGTTATTTGCCATTAAAAACTTTTTAAGCCTCTAATAATCCCCGAAACATATGCTAACAAATAATAAAACCATAAATCCATATAGCATTATTTTTAATAACTCGAATATACGAGGTACTACCCAAAATGTACCTCTATAAAATACGGAACTTACCCAATCTTTTAATTTCCATCGTCCCCTTCAAAGTAATCTCCTTGAGCACCTGTACATCGCTTTTAGCGATGTTCACACTTCTGGAAGCACTCCTGAAAGTTCCCAGGTTGGAGCATGTTTAACACCAGCTGCGATTCCGCTTGGATCACTTCAATGGAGTCAAATCGCCTTCCTTTTAACCGCAATTTCAATTTTCGAAAGCGGTAGAAATCGCAGGATGCCAGGGGACAGCGGTCATGTTGTTTTTGTTGAGGAAGTCCCTCACAGCGAGCGATTTGTGCGCCGAAGCATTGTCGTGATGGAGCAGCCAGTCTTTCTTCTTCCACATCTCTGGCCTTTTGCGCCTCACGTTTTCTCTCAATCGTCTCAAAACGTCCCGTATGACAGTCCAAGGCGATCACAAACATCGTGGATGGTCTGACTCTGGTCCTTTCTGATCACATCTCGCACTTTCATGGTCATTTCTAGAGTTGTGCTTGTTTACGGTCGACCAGAATGCTTGTCGTCTTCCACAGACTCCCGACCATCTTTGAAATGCTTAAACCATTCAAATGTTTGGGTTTGGCCTAAAGCTTTTTCACCAAAAGCCTCCTTCAACAGTCTGTGGGTTTCAGCCGCAGTTTTTTTCAGCTTTAATATCAAGAGTCGCAACACGACCAACAAAAAGCGTGACAAAAATAGCTCAAACTCAAAATCATGTGGACATAGGATGACGCCGTTTGGCACAATTACAGTTGAGACGTACCCCTAACAAAATCTATCGGCAAATCTTCGTACTTCTTACGGTTCGGTCAGAATAAAACAAATTCGGGAAATTTTGGGTAGCACCTCGTACATTTCGGTAGATAAGCGTCCTTCATCAGCGAGTGACATGAAATAGGAAAAACTGAGAATGCTTTACAAATTTTAGCATGACATAGAAGGTTGGAATTCGGTATTACGTTATGAGCTTGTAGATTGGTCCACTGGGGTCGGAGTTAAGGGAGTGGGAATTAAAGGGCCCATTTGTCTTTATGGCATATAAGTACAAGGTGTCCTAAAAAGGACTGATGTTTTTTTTTTTAAATGGAAAAGCAGGCAAACGGTAACGGTTATTAAAGCTATTCTTGCGGGAGATTAGAAATGTACAGTATGAGATCAGGAACTTGCTTTGCACGTTTCCTTGTGTTTTTGGGACAGAACTTTTCGGACTACTCATAATGACATTCTTAACGGTCTGCAGGTTTGATGTCGTCAAGGCCAACCGTGGACGTCCAAGGATACCCGCCAACTTATTCGCAAGGCTACCTGATTTAGCCTTTTCGTGTAAATTTATCGTACAACTTTTTAGTATATTCAGATGTGGACCATTCTTGACATTAAATCTGCACTGAAAGCTCCTTATTGAACGTTTTTCTCACTGCAGGAGAATTGGACGCAGAGTGGTAAGATCCTGAAATCAGCTGACCTTTCGGATAGAGTCTATTTTTTGTCAAAGCAAAAAAAAAAATAAAAATAATCTATTTATTTTCATTATTAAGTAGCGGAAGAATGGAACTACTTATTGTTTTCACAATGTCCGTCTGTCTGTCCGTCCGTCCGTCCCCTTCATAATTTCCGCATTTTTTGAGGTAGAAGGTTGAAATTCGGAATGTAGCTTACTATGGGCATGTGCACCTTCACTATTTAGTTTGGTTTTGATTGGCCTACTGGGGTCGGAGTTTCGGGGGCGGAAATTAGAGGGGACCAAAGATCTACGCGTGTTTATGCATATAAAGGAGTGAAATTCGGTATGCAGATTCCTCTAAGCAAGATCAACATTACTGTAAAGTTTGGGCAAAATTGTCCCAATAGGGTGGGAGTTGTGGGGGTGGCAATCACTTGGTCTTAAGAAATTTATGGCAACATATAGGGTGTGATATATCATTCGATCGATAATGATGAGAAAGGAAAGAAGATAGGGTTCTTTAATATACAAGGTTCGAGAAAATTAATTTTTGATTTAAAAAATGGGAGATAAAAAGTGCAGATGAAGGAATAAAAAAATAGATGAACTCAGGGCTTCCGCTACTTTCCTATACTTTCCTCGAGAGGCTTTATTTTTTGCTTTGACCGTCAGCTATTTTCAGGGTTTTACCACTCTGTTCAATTTTGGTTTATTCCAGGGCTCTTGTGTCTCGTCCTTCTTTTCTTCTACATTCGTCATTTGCTGTGTAGGAGAAAGAATTTATTAATCGGGGTCGGAGTTATGGTTTGGTTTGGTTTGTTTGGTATTAACATCCTTTTCAACTGCTATGGTCATTTCAGGACGGCGTTATAGGGGCCGCAAACTTTGCCTCGCAAGGGTTCTTTAACGTGCAGCCGGCAAACGACTACACGGGACCAACGGCTTTACTTCCCTTCCGAAGGAAGAGCGTGATCTCAGGATTTTACCCTTGAAAAAATCCTCGTCGTCCTCGGCCGGGTTCGAACCCGCGTCCTCGGGGATCAGAGGCGATCACGCAACCACTGAGCCACCGAGGCCGATCGGAGTTATGGGGGTAACGTTCACATAGGCTCTGTTTTACAGAGGCGGCATATGGCATGTAATATGTCATTCGATCAGAAATGATGATAACAGACGAAAGAAGATAGAGTTCTTTTTCATGTTCTAAATATTACGAGTCACGGCAAACGTTTTTCTGTGAGAATTCGAGCGTGGGTGGAAAATGTGAAATATACAGATGAAAGGACAAGGAATGAATGAAATGTACGGACATTTAACAACACGCCAACATTTTGCTCCTCATGTTTATTAAGGTAGTTGACATAACATTACAGGTTTCATGTTCCAGAATCATAACCACAAATCTGCCCGTTTTAAAGTGCCTCAGAGTAGTTCCCTGCAACGTTCCCAACACACTGCCAATGAAGTGGAAGGTGTCGAATATCATCTGCTTCATTAATTCTCTTCCATATGTGAATCTGGTCATCTCCTGTTGCACAGCATTTGCAATATCCACTCTTGTCCCAAACCGTATACCGCGTAACGATTCCTTTACTTTCTGTATGAGGTCAAAATACGGAGAGTTTGGTGGGTGCTCCAATTCTTCCCATCCACAGCACCGCAGTAACCGTCCTACACACTCAGCTTTATGTGGCCTTGCACAGCGGTTGACTAAAATTGCTCTGATTTTAACAAGAATTGATTTAACATTGCTCTCTGTGTAATAACAGGAAATCAGAGCCATCTGGTCTTGTGAAAACGTACTACAAATACATGGCTTCCTTGAGACTACTACGAATTTTGTGATACCATCCCTTTGCTTTGAAAAAAAAAATATTGTCATGACTTATGCCCCAAGCCTCGTATGTTTGATGAAATTAATTTTTTTGTTTTAAAAATGCGCTTTAAATAGTGTGATTAAAGGGGTAAAAAAATATAGATGAATTCAGAGCTTCCGCTACTCTCCTATCCCTCCTCGGTGGAATTAATTTCTTGTTTATTTTCAAGAAATTAAATTGGTTTTGTTTATTTTATGTATTTCAATTTGATTGACTTTGTAAAAAAATCTCGGTCTTTTACTATTTCATGTCACTCGCTGATGAAAGAGGCTTAGCCACCGAAATGTCAATGACAATTCTGTTCATTAAAAACACTTCAATGTGGGTTTGTGGTTTCCTTATTTGTTCGCATTCTAGTCAATTTGTCCACAGTTTCAAGCTTTTATTGTTACTCGAAACGCATGTTAAAGTAATATAACTGGAGGATGTTATTCTGCAGTTAGAATCGTGGAATCTTTTCTCCTCTTAAGAAGCTTATGCCTACGGTGAAGATTGTCGATCATTATGTCGGAAAAGACGAAAGTATCACAAAATCGATTTACGTAGCCGTTTCCACTAAACGCGAACAAATTCCTGTTAAAACTTGAGTGGAAAGGAAGGGGAAAAAATTTTTGTGAATAAAATTACAGCGAGGGAATTCATAACATTGAAGAAGAAGAAAAAAAAAAAGAAAACTGGGAGAGCGAGTGAGTGAGTGAGTGAGTTGAGCGAAGGCGAAGAATGCGTTCCTTTAAAGGAAGCTGGTTTCAGTTGAGAAAGGATTGTTCAGCGCATTCTCACGTGATACGGAGGCACGAAGGCGAGAGGGAGGGAAGGCCCGAGTCTTATAATATCTTCATTGTCTGATTACAAGAGCTGGTGAATTGAAGAAAAGAAAAAAAACAACGTTCCCATCTCGAGAAGAAGGGGTTGAAAAATGTTGCCATCACAACCGACAAACTCACTCCTTTTCACATGTCTTAGTCTTTTTTATGTTATAAAAAGTCTTTAGTAATTTCAATTGGTAATTTGTAGAGCTTAATTTCCTTGTGAAGCAGAATTCGACCCACTACGTAGTATAGTGGCGCTCTTAAAACGAAGAGAGTTTCCTAGCTGAAATCACTGCGAGCGATTTTTACCTGGTAGCCGCTTGGTGTCGCATCAAGAGAAATCTTATTCGTTCACTGCTTCATTGTAATTAAACAGAAAATAAAAACAAATGAATTACTTTCTCACTCATTCAACAGCGGAAATCATTTGCATATGTTTTTTTTAAATTGATAAAATCCTCATATTGAAGGCTATGACTCAACTCGTTATTAAAAAGTGCTTAATATATTTTCTTTCTCAGAGCTATTTATATTTTGAAATTACAGGGTAATAAGTACAGACTTTGACCCATTTGCTTTTGTTTTGCCTTTTCTCTTTTGAATGCAAGAGAGCTTTCAAGGAAGAGATTTGCTTTATTTGTTGAGATAATAACACGAATTAAGAGTTCTTTATTAACGCATCTTTTTAGCGTTAATTAAGGTGAGTAGCCTTCATTTTATGGTTGGTCTCATAATTTATTTTATTATATGCACAGAACCATGTATACGCATATTATATGATATGATGCAGTTGATGGATTCTCCAAAGATAGTACAGCATTCAACCGTTAGAAAAATGATCCGCAGTCTCTGTTTAAATTCAACTGTGCATGCAATTGACAAATGATTTAAATAAAGCTGTTCCCGATCCATATCTGAGAGACTCATGCCCCGGGAATAGAATCGGATCCAAATCGGCATGCCTATAGGAAAGAGATATTCACATTGATGAAATTCCTGAGTTCTAACAGAAGGTTATGTGGTCTGACGAATCATCTTTTTGTACCGATGGTTAGCAAAGGGTTTGACAGTATCCCCATGAAGCAATGGCTCCAGGATGCCTTATCAAGTCAACTCAAGGTTCTAGTGATTGTGTCATAGTTTGCTGCTTCTGTTGGTATGGAAATTGGTTTAACACTCGAGTGGTTTTAAATCACACAATTGGTATTTTGCAGTTCAAATTACAAAACGAAATCGACTGCTTACAGGAACTACGTCACACTCACACGAGTTTCGACATTACTAAGCGTCTGGAATCGATATTATTCAGCAAGGGCCAATCAAATACCCAGAAGCTGTTGTCACATGCTATGAGGGGCGTTCAAATTTGACCTGGACTTTATTTTTTGTAAATTTCATTGTTGTTATTTAATGCAGCACCACTCATCCGGTTGCCATGACAACAGATTGTTTGTTTAAACAAAATGGCGGACAGCGATGTGTCGACTAAAGTGGAACAACGAGTAATCATCAAATTTCTCTACAACGAAGGTGTGAAAGCATCTGAAATTCGTCAGAGACTTCAAAGACAGTTTATCGAGTTATGTTTGTCTGATCATCCGTCTTTGGTTGGTGCCAAAAGTTTGAAGGAGGGCGAGAATCTACCGATAATGAACCTGATAAGGCAAGGCTAGCAACTGCTGTCAATGATGGTATCATCGCACGAACATTCTGCTGATAAAGGGTAACAGGCGGATTCATGTCGAGAATTGGTTTCACAAAACCGCCCGGGTGGAAACTGTTCCATGCTGCTGCAGCGATATGACAGGGAAGGTGACAGTTTCCTAAGGCGTGTTGTGACCACCGACGAGACATGGATTCATCACTATACTCCTGAAAGCAAGCGTGCGAGCATGGAGTAGCGACACACTGACTCACCACGACCCAAGAAGTTCAAGACGACACCGTCGGCAATGAAAGTGATAGCGACTGTATTCTGGGACATTAAGGGCATCATTCATGTCGATTTTCAGGAAGAACGTCGAACCATAAATGCGCCCTACTTCTGTGACATTTTAAGGACGTCCCTGAAGCCGTCACTAAAGAAAAAGCGACCAGGACTCCTTACCAGTGGTTCTGTTTTCTTCAAGACAGTGCCAGAATATACACAGCCAAACGGACTATGGACACACTGACGGAACTCAAATGGGACATCTTACACATCCTCTGCAGCTCGGATCTCTCCCCTTGCGACTATCACTTTTTGGACTATTGAAAGAGTTCTTGGGAGGGCAGAGGTTTGGCTCCAATGAAGAAGTGAAAAAGATGTCCTGACGTCGTTTCGATATCAGCCTGAAGATTTCTACAGAACCTGTATGCAGATGCTCCCAGAACGCTGGAAGAAATGTGTAGAGAAGCAAAGAGAGTTCTTTGAGAAATAATTGGTGTGTGTGTGTGTGTTTTGTAGTTTACTAATTTTATAAAAAATAATGTCCAAGTCAAATTTGAACGTCCCTCGTATATACTCACAAGCTCTACTCACAAGTTCTACTCATAGGGTAAGGTCAAATAGTCTACTAACCAGTGAGAAGAGTTAGCGAAGGTCTCACTAGACTAACCGTCTTTTACTAGGTTGAAGTGTTTGCCCTAACCGGTTAATCAAAGAAACTCTAACTTCCGTATTCGACCGAGTGATGATGACGTTTCAGTTGGTTAACCGGGATATACAACCAAAGACTCTTCTCGCCAGTTAGACTCTTCTTACCGCTGCTCCTGCAATAGATCACGTGGTCATGATGTTGCTAAGCTCATCTGCCTTAGCCTCGTTGCACAGGTCTTTTATTTATCGTTCATATTTCCTGCTTAAAGTGCGCTTTGTTCAACACGCCCTCAAGCAAAATGTCCAATAAGAAAATATTAAGATTCTTCTGAGGAAAATTAATTTATCATTAATTTCAAAAAAGGCCCTTTTAAAGCCCAACTATTTAACAGTATTTCATTTAACAAAAACCCCCGTATGAGGCTAAATTATACTTCAGGTGGTTTGCGGTGATTAACAGTTCTCACGATTCGCTTGTTGGAGTATAGCTATCTCACAAGCTCTAGTCGCATCTGTTGACAGCACATATGAGGAGAATGAAAATCATACGAGTGTACCAATTTTGTTTGATCTTTCGAGAATTGTTAACAAGAAAAATTCGAGAATAAGGGCCTTGTAATGCTGAGGGTACTAAAACAAACATTTTTATTAAGCAACGTGTGTTCTATCTCGCACCTGTATGGCGCTACAATAAATCCATGTAAGGGCCAATGGCTTGACTCTCGGATGACTGAGCTTTCACTGAAAAACAACAAACAATGACGTATAACAATGCGTTCATTACAGAAGTGCTTCCAAATGACGGCTCCTTTCTTGTACACAACACTGACATTGCCGAAGCAGTGACTACCGCACCCATTCAAATATGCCAGATGTAGAACGTATGGTGTTGCAGCTATTCTTTCCTGTTGATTCGCAGCACCAGACACCAAATGCATGTTTGTAACGCTCCATTTTTTAATGTTGGCTCTCTCATGACTCAACTTTCAATGAACGTAAAAACTAACAAGTCAAGACACTGAAACAAGTATAGCGCCGTACCGTTTGTTTTAGTCAAGTTCTGAATCACCCTGTATATCGAAGTTTCTTATAAACCCATCGACTTGGATGCATGTTAAAGATCGACTCGAGGGAACTTTTTAATTTAGATTAAGAATCAGGAAAAGAATCATTAAGCCTAATGTCAAAAGTGTGTGGCCGCTCTTAATTAGAATGAGAAATGCTTCTGGAGGATGCAACATTGGTTCATTCGAGAGTTGATTTGAATGAAAAAGTGCTTTAAGCATAGGAAAAGGGCAAGGCAAGAACCTCTTAAGAGCCGCATTTCTTGTCGATTCATTAAAAGGAAGAGAAACATCTTTTCTAAGAGCAAATGAGCACATGGATAAGATTTGAGTTGCAATGAAGGAAGCATAGGAAGATTTTTGTGACTTTTTCAGTGTATGTATGAGCAGAAGTCAATGAAGACGGTTCTTGAAGACGGATCCAAATTTACATAAAATAATTAGAAAGTCAATTTCCAATAAAAATTCCAGAATGAGGATAGATTAAAATTGCCTTTTTCCTTGTTTTTTGTTATGGAAAATTTGAAGAATAAAGAGAATGGCATCGTATAATCAGGGGTAGGGAGATGAAAATATCGAATTTGTACTTAGAGAATATGGTAACTATGGTATTACCACATGTGTTAAGATATAGTTTGTGACAAACTTTACAATATAGCAGGTAGATTAAATTCACGAAGTGCAAGTGAGATGTTAATTACTCTTGAATATGTAAGATGAAGCATCACTGGTGACAGAAGTGGTGGAGTGAATCTTTGAAATATTTGAAATTCGAAATATGCTTAAAGGATACTCTAAGTGGGTCAGCGAAAATACACAATCGGGCCACATTATTACCACCACCAGCTAGTAACCGGAATAACCGTAGTATGGACTATAGCTAGACGGAATGGGAGAGAGTCGGTTAAATGTTGGAAGGTATTTACTGGTATCTGGAGCAATGCAGACTGCAATACGCCTGGCAGCCGCTGAAGGATGCGTGATGGAGGATCCATGAAGCAAAAATGGCGGTCGAGGTTATACCAAATGCGAGTGACTGGATTTATGTCTGGAGAATTAGGGTGCCAGGAAAGTGCTTGAAAATTCCCGGACAACTCTGGTCGTATGACATGTCGCATTGTACTGTTGGAATATCCCATCCGCCCCAAGGAAGACAGTCAACATGTATGTGTGTACTGCGACGATGGATAAATAATCAATTCGGGTGAGAGTGCTTTTCAGGAGTATCAGTGGACCGAGACAATGCCAGGATAAAATAAACCATTAAGGAATGACATAACCAAGTACCGAAAGGTTAAACTAAACCATTCGCGGAACCATGTTGTTAACATTTTAAATTTCTAATGGACCATAATGATATCATTAAAACACGTACTTTTGAACCAATTTGGATAATCATTAATTTTACCTTGTATTCATTTATGACACATCATTCCAAGTTGTTTGATATATTACATTCCATATCTTAGCATTGAAAATTCCAATGAACCATAATGGTTCCACTAAACCAGGTGCCTTTGAACCAATTGCGACTATCAATAATTTTACGTTATATTCATCCATGATATATCATTACAATTTGTTTGATATATTACATGCCATATCTTATCATTGAAAATTTTTGAGGGTGTCATAAAGGTACCATTAGAGCACGTGCCATTGTTTCGATTACAACCATTTTCAAAATGGTTCATTCCCGGAACCATATTTATCAATTGGCGAAAATAGTAATTTATATCCGCTTCTATATCGTCGTTACGATTTGTTTGATATATTACTTAACTAGCGGAGGACCCGGCGTTGCCCGGGGTAATTACGCTTGTAGGTAAACACACACACATACACAAAGAAACACACACACTTTTCCCAATCGTCTGAACGCTTGTTAGGGAGCTGAAGGAAGACACGTGTACCTCCTTTGCCTCATCGAGAGAGACTGTCCTATCTATATCGTCTATTATATCCATTTCCTGTTCATTATTAATAATTCTTGGAAACGAATGTTCTGTCATTGCATCATCATTTTATGTTCATTGTTATAATTCTTTGAATAATTTTGTGCTCATTGTTATTGGTGAATTGCGCATTGTTGATGCGAACACGACGGGCCTATTGTTGCACAAACTTTGCCTTGCATTGTTGATCATGAGATATCTGTTGCTGGTCCGTGCGTAGTGTGAATTGCGTGTTGACACCATTGTTGATACCTATTGTTGCACAAACGTTTCCTTTCATTGTTGGTCATGAAATATTTCTAATTAATATGCCCTTCTATAACCATGAATATCGATTTTTTATCGATAATTATTATTTTTCCGAAATCTGAGGTAGACAGTGACCTTCCTCATGGTTTGAAGGTCAAGTATGCAAAATTTCATCAATATCGGAATAAAACTGTAGATTTGCATAAGAAAGAAAGAAACAAACAAACAAACCCACAAACAAACCCACAAACAAACCCACAAGCAAACAAACATCCTTCTTTATATATAGAAAGATACGAGATGGGGTCGTATAACTCTCCATTGAAAATTGCTAGATGGGGTCGTGGAGGTACCATTTGTGCACGTGCTAACGTGCTGTTGAACCGATTTAGATAATATTTGTGATTGGTTCTTGCCATGTACCATATTCATCGACTGACGAAAATAGTAATGAATAACCGCTTCTGTTTCGTCATTACGATTTGTTTGATTTATTACTTAATATATCTTCCCATTGAGAATTGCTAGGTGGGAAAATAGAGGTACCATTTGTGCACGTGCCAATGAACCGATTTAGATAATATTTGTGATTGGTTCGTGTCATGAACCATATTCATCGACTGACGAAAACAGATTTGAAAATCTCTCATAGCCTCGGAGGAATTAGAGTTACGGACAGACAGACAGACACGTTTCCCCACACTGATAGCATAAAGCGCCTTTCGATACTTAATAACCCAAACCTTAACACTGCCTTCACCAGCTTGTGCTGTTACGCTAATGATTTCAGGGTAACACTTTTGGTTGTTTCCCGCTGAATAAGATAACGTCCATCCAGACAATAGAGCAAAAACTGTGACTCTTGGGAAAAGGCAATCCTTTGCCAATCACGAGAGATCCAATTTCTGCACTGCAATGTATATTGTAGCTGTTTCTGACGATGCACCTTTGTCTGCATGGGTGACCATCCGTTCTGCTTTGGAACCTCATACGCATCAGAATTCGCTGTATTATCCTTGCCGATTCATATCTGGAAGCCCCATGGTTTTTTTGGGCGGTGAGTTGCTCAGCTGTTGCGTGTTGGTCGATCTTCACACATCTTCGCAGTCGACGTTCACCTCTCGCAATGGCGCGTGCTGCTGCGCAGTTTCCACGCTGTTTATTCGCAATGGGGCCGTTTACCAATCACGGTAAACTTTAATCACAGCAGCTCGCGAACAGTTCACAATCTGCGCAGTTTCGGAAATGCTACTGTCCTTGGTCCAAAAGTCAATGATCTGAGAAAAAAAAATCGTTTGTTTTACCCATGACAGTAACCATTGAGATGTGCGCAGAGTACAGGCATCTCGCAACTCTTACGCCTGCCGCAAATTCATTTTAGCGCTAGCGTAAAATGCGCGAGCAAGCAACTGCGTCAAACTCAATTTAAAATGCTGAAATGTTCTGCATACCTATCCCTTAAGATATTCAAGGGTCAAGTGTGGCTTCAGCGATGTTTTCGTGTTTTCGCATTTTGATACGATGCTTTATGGAAAAATGACACTCAAAGGTAAAGATCTTCTAATAGGTTAATTTCGAGTTCATTTATGCGTGCTTTCCTACACAATGAAAATATGGTTTTTGTATAAAACTCAAGAATATATGATTGTGTTTAGGAAAGAAACCACTGGCGTTAACGTTGGTGGTGGCATGGTCATTGATTTTTCTTATAAAATAATAATTTCATCCATAAAATTTAGGAACTTTTCGCAATCATTCAGTCATAAATACACAAAATGTTTATTTTTTGATACCACTTAACCTTAAATTAAAAACGATCGCTCAAATAAGGTAGAACCTTAAGAAGAGTTAATTGGACTATACAATGAGTGGCGAGTTTATTAGGAACACCCATGACTATGCAAATCCGTTGACATAACAATTGCTACGTATCAGTTGGTCACGTGACAGTCAATACCAATGTAAAGCGAGAACGCACCTGTCAACTCCCAAGTGGTTTGACCGTCACCATGGAAAAAACAAAGGATCTGAGCGACTTCGCACACGGGATGACAGTAGGTGCCCGGCAATGTGGACTGAGTATTTCCCGCACGTCTTCTAGGCTTTTCCCGAACAACCATTTCAAGAATTTAACAGGACTGGTTAAACAATCAAAAAACAACCAGCCTGTGGTCGCAAACGACTCATCAATCCAAAGGGTGAGCGTAGGATGGGAATGCTTGTTCGTGCGAATAGAAATTAACCGTGGAATACAACACAGGACCGCAAAATAGCATCTCTGAACGCACTACATTGGCAAAGATGGGCTACAACAGCCGACGGCCAGTCCGGGTACCTTTGTTCTCCACCCAAAATCGCAAAAAACGTTTCCAATCTGCCCGTGACCACCAACACTGGACCGTCGACGACTGGAAAAAGACCTGCTGGTTGGATGAATCCTTTTTCCTATTGCACCATGCAGATGGCCGACGCAGAATTTGGAGACAACAACACGAAGCGATGAATCCCTCCTGTCTGGTTCCCACTGTTCACGCTAGTAGAGGCTCTGTAATGGTCTGGGGAATGTTTTTGTGGCTTACTCTTGGTCCGCTGATACCTGTAGAACAACGCCTTAATGGTCAGGATTATCTAAACATTGTTGCCGACCACGTTCACCCCTTCATGGATACTGTGTTTCCCTTTTCGGAAGGATACTTCCAGCAGGGCAATGCTCCGTGTCACAAGGCTCGTATCGTCTTAGAATGGTTCCAGGAGCACGACAATGAATTCAACTTACTCCTGGTTCAATGGTTCCACCACAGTCCTCGGATTTGAACCCAATCGAGCATCTTTGGGATGAGCTGGAACGGGTTATTCGAGGCAAGGATCCATCACCATCCAATAAGCATCAACTGGAGGCATCTGTTGCATCCGCATGGCAAAAATCACGGAACAATGCTTCCAGTGGCTAATTGAATCCATGCCACGGCGAATTCGTACTGTTATAGCTGCTAGGGGTGGCGAATACAGTATTAGGGGGGGTGTTCCTAATAAACTGGCCGCTCAGCATAGTCTGTTTCACTACCAGACGAGGCCTGGGCACTTAAAAGTCATCTGGCCATCAAAGTCTGAGCAACGATCCAACCTTCATTGTGTCCATCGCGGATTTTAATAATCAGTGTTTTGCTTGTTTGTTGAAAACAATTAAGTGAGTTTTGAGTAACCAGGCCTGTCTTTCCCGTTGGTCTCGACTTCGAGAAGAATAACGTCACGAGTGAAGCGATTTCACACTCTTGCCAATGAATTAGAAACATACTCCTATACAATCTTAATGAAATTTTTTTTGTAATGTTCTGTGTCTTAATCCTTAACTGATGAGTTCGCAGAAGGTGTTCAAAATTACCTTTCTTTTTTGCACCTGTTCTACCTCGTCCAACTAGTCAACGAAAGCTTCTAAACAGTTTTTTTTTAAATCTATGCCATTTTCACTCAACAACTGTTCGTCAGTTATTGTTTGTGATATTGTCATATTGATAGATATTTAATGAAAAACAAATATGAGAACAATTTTTGATGTACCTGGGTGTCCATAAAACATTTGTACCATAACAAAATTTAATAACTTTTGAGCGTAAGAACATAATCATGTATCGGTTCTAGCAAGTTACCAAGAAATTTCGAAAGTTTTATCTGATCTATAATGTCCCAAATTGATGTATACACTCTTTGAAAGGTAATAGCTTAGCAACGAAACGAGATAGAAATATAAGGTTTGTTGTATACGATCCAGACGGCGCTGGAAAAACATAGGAACACGTTCATTGTTGTTCATTTGTTTATAGACCAAAATTGCGGTGAGACTTTCATTCGATGAACATAAGTGGATACTGAAGTGTTATTGGAAAGTGGAGAATGTTGTTGAGGTTCAACGATGTTGGAGGGTTGAATTTGGTACACCTCCGCCAACAAGGGTAACCATAAAAAAATTCCGAGACAAGTTTGAAGCAGAAGAAACTGTGAACGATGTGCTGAAAGGTCGATGCGGAAGAAAGGGAAGTTCCACTGATAACGAGTGTTGATGCCGTCATGGAGGTTTTTGCATGATCCCCAAAGAAGTCAGTGAGACAATGCTCTCGTAAAATAGCGTTCCCATCAATGATATTCCATTAGCTACAATCCAGTCGTTATGTCGCTCTGTTCGATGTCGGTATTGGGAGTTTACTGTGGCAGAAGGTGGACATTTTGAACATGCACGGGCTTAAGGAAGTTTAAGGAATAAAATACAACAAACTTTATATTTCTATCTCATTTCGTTGCTGAGTTATAACGTCTCAAAGGGTGTATACATCAATTCGGGACACCGTGTATTCGTTTATTGCAGACTGCTCTTTGAAGGCACTAACGTTGACAGAACAAAAGATGACGTCTATCATATAAAAAGCGCAGCATGAAAAGTGTAGTGTGAAAAAATAATTGCCGGTAAACTTTTCATAAAGGTCTCCGAAAAGATTTTCATCCAGTCATTAATCGACCTTTTATCTGGTGGTTGTTTACCGTAAATTAACAAATGTTTCCTCTGAACAGTGATCGCTGAATTTGTTTCTGGAAGCCATACTACTGCCACAAATATAAAAAACAATATAAAAAAATTGTTCCCTATAATAATGTTCTGTTTAGACTAAAATAAAATGAGAACGTTTTAAGAACAATTTTCTTATATTGAAATGAATAACCATTTTAATGAGACATCATAAAACAAAAATGTATGATATCATGTAATAATTTTTTTATTCGGTAAGAAATATAATGCTATATTTCCTTGATGGACGATGATAATGAAAATAAGTAATATTTTTTTAAATTTTTAATTCTTTAAAATTCAACATTCTTAATTTATAAACAATTTTTTAATACTTTATATGTTATTAAACTTGATATCCATGTTGGGAGTCTGTTAAAAATCTGTGGGATGTAATATTCTTTTTCTCTTCCACCATATCAGTTAAAGATTTTTGGTATTACATAATTTAACTGTCTTCTTAAACCATATTGGCTTTCTCTTTTAACTAAATATTTTTTTGATAAAAAAGTTTTCTATATAATCAAAAATTCTATTAAATCTGTAACTTTTTGTATTCCTAATTTTTTATAAATATTTAATAAGCTGGTTTTTTTTTGTTTTTTTTACCAAAGATGTCCCAGCAACCATTGATTTTATAATTCTATCTTACAAGTCTTTTACTTTTGAAAATTGTGCTCCATGATGATAAACCAACAGCCCATAGCGTACTCTTGATTCAAAGTGTGTATTTTGTAATAATTTTCTAACTTTTAGAGGAGTATAAAATTTAACAAAAAACATCAAATATAAGATTTTGCGTAATTGTGACACCAAATTATTAATGTGAATATGCCATGATAGATTGGCATCGATATCTAATCCTAAATTTTTTATGTTTTTAACTTCTCGGATTTTTGGACATTTACATAAGCAATTCCTTTCCAATCCTCCATACACATGTAGGGACACTCTATACATGTCAAGAAATTATCATATTGTTTATGTGGAATTGTAAATTAATAGTTTGTAATAACAATAGGGGAAATAGCCCATCAGATAAAACAGAGGGTGAAACTCATGTTGCCCCCCAACAGGCCAAAAGCCCAAAACGGGGTTAATGAAAGTACATGTAAAGTAAACAAATAATAATAATAATAATAATAATAATAATAATAATAATAATAATTCAATTCAATTCAATTCAATTCAATTCAAGTTTATTGCCGTTCAAACAGCACCAATGTGCCAAGACAGAACAGTAAGAGGTACACAAAACAAAAGATTAATAAATCTTGCAAATTGCCAAAAGGGTAATAAAGAGATAAGTAACACTAACAAACAGAGCAATATAATTTGACTGAAAATAAAATATACAATTGATTACAAATTGATTTAAAATAAGAAGTTAAATAATAAAAAATTGTAAAACATGGGCAACAATGCAGTGTTATGCAGAAAATACAGACGGCATAGCAAAATAAAATAAATTAAAAAGGTAGTAAGATAAAATATGACTAAATACATGTACAAATAACAAAAGAAATGGAAATGCCAAACATTGAAAAGGAATTACAAAATAAAATTAGAATAAAACTTAAGATCTTTACATTATTTAAGGAAATAATTAAGTAATTAAAAAAAAAATAAAATAAAAAAAAAAAAAAATAATAATAATAATAGGCTTAGTTACACAGCGATTGTAAAAATCTGAAATTTTAAATCCAACGTCTAAAAGCTTAGAATTAGTTCTAAACAAATTGGTAACAATGAGAAACCATATCGTGCTGAACCTTTAGTAAATTTAAAACCGATACTTTCTAAAATCTTTGGCGGATTGATTTTACCCTTAGAGCATAAAAATAGATGTTATATTTCTTCAGGATTCTATTGAGAGCTTTATCAGCTAATACCTCAATAGAAACCATTGTCTGGAAATATGTATTTTTAGTAATGGCAGTTGTTGGATTATCTAGAGATAGAGATTCACCTCGAGCGTTACAAAATTTTAGAAAAACCTATTTACTTTTCTTTCAAACCAAATTTCTATCCCATAACAGAGTTTGGGTATAACCAGCATATTAAATAAGTTTTAAAAGTGTTTAAATCATTAAATAAATTTTTTAATCTAGATAAGAGTCCGTGTCTGGAAGGTATATCAGTCAGTAAATAACTGATATGATTAATAAATGATCCAAAACTATCAAAAACCAAACCCAGATCTCATAACATTAACCTTAGATGAGAGATATTATTATTATTACTAGTTATTGGCCTCGCTCGGCTGTGCGTTTGTCTTATTGAGCTGAGTGAGCGAAGCTCTTTACCGACGAGAATGTAAAACCTTTGTCCCCTAACTCCTCCGACACCACTTGACCGATTTCAACCAAATTTTGCTGAATTAATCCTATTAGGACATAGATGGTTTTGGTTGTTTGTATTGGTCCCATGAATCATTTGCATTTGGTTGGGGAACAAACTACGCAGATAAAAGAAAAGAACTGTCTAAATTGAAATGGTGTGTTGAAGACAATAGCTTTTCGTATACTTTTTCCCATCCTTCGTCGTCATAAAAAATGCCTCGTTGTCTTGTTGCTTCAACAAAAGTTGAACAGAGTACTCCATCAACAGTTCTTAAATCTTCAAATGATTTTGCTTCAGGAACATGATGTAGAAGAATACGAAGACAGAATAATTTTTGTTGAGCTAGATTAAAAATGTGTATTCGTGCAATTGTATTAACATATTCACGTCTTTGAGCTTAAAAATATTAATATTTTACTATTGAAATTTTCAAAAAAAAAGGCTATAATTTTGTAATGAAAAATCTGATTGATACCATTTATATCTCGGTGAATAGAGCTAATAAGAAGCTGCATTTCACTTTTTATTTTGTCGAGATATCTTGAAAAACCTCCTTTTAAATTGAAAAAATGTGAAAAATTTGGAATAAAATCGACCATATTGACCAAACCTGAAGTCAATTTTTTTAAGTTAAATGTATTTTAGTTGTCTATTATCGACTTATAAAGCAATTTTTGTTTCATCAAGATAACGCTTAGGGTTTGGTCAGAAATTAGGGAAAGTCAATGATGACGGACAGAATAACGTTTTTATTAAGTAAGATTATTATTATTATTATTATTATTATTATTATTAGTAATAATAATAATAATAATAATAGTAAAATGAATATCAATACAATATTTCTTATCAATAAATTTTAATTATCCGAATTTGTCTCGATATCGGGAGGGGTTTTGTCGGGAGGTGTTTTTATGTGGGAGGTGTTTTCTCGAGTCGAAAGTCCAACGATTCTAAATTACCAAAAAAAACAACAAAAAAAACAACCCACAAAGAACCATTTCCAATCACTTCAGGTCCATTTTCGCGTGACCACTCGTATATTTTTGTCTGAATCATTCCTTAGAAATACATTACCAATTTCTTATAGGAGAAAAACTTTTGACAGTTTCCTTTTAATAATTTAATAGGAAATATGCTTTGTGAGTGTGAAAAGAGATGAAAAGTGAGTAAGGGGGGACGAAGAAGCTCGCATATCACTATTAGCCTAAGGAAAGTTACGATGGGAAAAGGAAAAAAAAGTGTATATAAATTAGGGCGGCTCGTGATATACAGTCACAAAATCTGACTTCTTAATTTTTTTTTCTTTCTTAAGGAAACTCGACTCAGATTTTTAAAGAGAAAGTTTACTTTAAGCAGAAGAAAAAATTTCTAAGGAAAAATATGTTTTCTTTTAAAATAGGGTGGGTTGATAAGGAGAATTCGGTTGGGGCCACTTCCACGCCCTTTGCTTGTGACTCCCCCTCGAAGGAATTCCGAGTATTTCCTGAAAGGGAACTGTTGCTGCTGCTGTTGTTGTTGTTGTTGTTGTTGTTGGGAAGAAAGACGTTCACGCCTGGCCTCCTTATATGGACCCCCCATGAGAAGAAGACAAACGTTTTCGAACGGATTTTCTCCATTGATGGTGCTTTCATTGAAACGTCTTTTAAAACTTTTCACCTCTGACATTTTCTGCAATCCAAAACTGATTCCGAGAAATTAATGTGTTGATGTTTAAATCGGTTCTAAAAATGTTTCGCTACGAATCAATTATGTACGTTTGTTATTTGGTTAATAAATGTTGTCCGGATTGGCTTTTAACGGAAATCCGATTAAATATTCTCTTTTATTTATTTCCCGGCGCGGCTCCTGTTTACTTTCTTACTTTCTTCTCGTTTTGACTTCTCGTTAATTTATCTTCCTCGATTTACTCATATGGAGGATGCGATATTGAATTATTTAAATTTCTTCTACCGTGATATACGCTCTAGCGATATTAGAAATTGAGATTTAATTAGGGTTACGCATATCGCGGGCGCTTTCGTGTTTCATGCATGCTACGTACAAGAAAACGATTTTCTTTCTTTGTTAAGGAAAGCGACTTGGGGCCCAAATATTGCTGTCAAAGTCTTCAGCTGCTATTTCGCTTTTAATAATTGGAACTTCTCAGGAATAACGTAGAATTATCACGCTCTGCAGTACCTAAAGAGTGTTTGTAATTAAACGGACAGTACTCGGAGCCGTCTGTAGCTCGATCTCACAACCTAATTGGTACCAAATTTAGTAGGAGGACTAATGATGACATATGAAGAAGGATTCCGCGAAAATAAAATTGCAGTTCCAAACTTTGCCGATAGAGGAAAGGTGGCGTTGTTACAAAGAACAGACAAATGAATAACAGATACGAAATTGGACGTTTTATTCCACACATTCCCACCTCCAATGTGACGGTCATTCTCGTGGATCACACATTGCATCCTCTTCACAACATTCTCTACGGTCGAAAGTAACATGTCACAAGGAATGGTCATCACACTCAGTAATATGTCGTCCTTTAAGATAGTCAAGGTCGGTACTCCATCAAAATAGACCTTGAACTTCAAATAACCCTACAGGCAAAAGTCACATGGAATTAAATCCGGGTAACGAGGCGGTCATGTAACTTGAAAACTGCTGCTGTACCGATCGACCGATCTGTGGCGGTGCTCCATCTTGCATAAAGATTATCTGGTTCAGACATTGCTGAAGTTGTGGAATGAATGAGCTGGTCCTCGGAATGCCTTTCGGAGCTTTCCTCAATTCATTATAGACCGAATTACTGGCGCTGTGGTTCACCTACGTAGTCTAGAATTTGTTTTATGCATTTTTACCTACGTTTTATGCAAATTCTCGGCTAAGTAGACTGCAGCAATGCCACCTTTTCCCCTATCGGCGATGTTTGAAACAACAATTATTTTTTCGCGGAATCCTCCTTCCCATCTCGTCATTAGTTTTACCAAATTTGGTGGCATTCCGGTTAGGAGATCGAGCTATAGATGGCTTTTAGTACTCTCAGTTTAATTACAAATGCTGAGTACTTCTCAACTAATTAAATTATAAGAAATTTGTTATTAAATCTTGTAAACATTCCTAGAATAGCTTTAGATGTAGCTTCTGAGGTTTTAAATTTTAGCTAAATTAATACAGAACTGTGGAAGAAATTTCTGGTCGTTCAATTTCCTTCCACATATTAAAAGGGAATAATTGAAAAAAAAAAACAAACAAATTAGTTGCTGGCCAAGGGGTTCGATTTCAAAATTAGCTTGATTGTTACAATTTGTTTTCTCCTTCTTTTGTAAGTCCACCACTCGGCATAAAGTATACATCTTGGTTCGCGTAAGCTGATTCGTGGATCTCTTCTCTTTGTTTGTTAAATGTTTTTGCTAACTCTCATTCAGTGTGATTTAGTCCGTTGGTACTAAATAAATTACTGAATTGCTTTATCAAGATCATTTTCTTATTTCTTTACATTTTGGCAATACTGGCCATGTTGAATATTTATGTTCTGATACAAATTGCTTTATGTGATCAAAGGATTTTATCTCCAAATTTATGTACAAGATCCACAGTATAAAAAGAGCAGCACTCGCTGCAAACGCTATTTCGGAAGCAGATAGTGATAGTTGTTCCATCTAACCGTAACGAAATTGTATCTTACCGTCTGAAAATGTGCATAAACTGACGCCTGTAACCTGACAACGCCATCTGTTGGTCAAAAAGCGAATAATTCTAGCATTAATTCTTTTTTCCTGGAAAGAAATCCGACTTCATATCATTCGTTTCTGTGCAAACAGAATCTTTTTATCTGCATTCGTGTGCGAATTATTGAGTTTTAAAGTTTTTCCTGACTTTTGATTACCCTGTATTTATGATGTCTAAGCTATAGTCGAATGATTATAGGAAGACACATGGCATAACACTTCCGTTGTCATGGATCACTTGATCCTATAGGAAAATCTCCCAAAATCATTTATTTTTTAACAAAGGCTGAGGAAGAGAGATTTATCGTTAAAGATGATTGACTGCGTTTGATCTTCAGTAATGGGAGTGGCTATGATATAAATAGAAAAATGTCTTAATGGATTCGTTTGTGATTAATATTACGACAGTATGGATCGCTCAATAGAGCTCAGTGAGTTTCAGTAGTCGTATGCTGTACCTTGTTCAAGTGTAAGCGATATTATTGTCAAGTGGAAAATTTAAGGGACAACGTCAGTGAAACTGCGAAGTGGTAGGCTAAAGAAAACAGCTGAAACAGTTGCTACAGAGTTCCGAAATGCCATTTCACGTGTGAATTTGAATATGAATTCCTTACACTTTAAAGGACGTTGTCCTGAACAAAGTTGACAGGAATGGATCCACCGATAAACATTCCCTGATGATAACTTGGAGTGCTGTTCAAACGGCAAAGCCTCTGGAAGCCAAATGGCGCGTCCATTTGGAAGCCAAAAGAGGCGGAAACACAGATACAGACTTGAGAAAAAATGTTATATGTACGAGGTTATAAGATTATATACTTCTCGTATAAAAAGAAAAATGCCTCAGTAGACTGATTCATTTGTGCAGTCTGTAGGCGATATTTCGGTCATTCTGCAAGTAAATGATATCATTGTCAAATGGAAATATCAAGTAGCAATGTCAGCGAAACCTCCAAGTATTAGGCCAAAGAAAATGACAGACAGAGATGGTCGAGTGCTAGCACAAGTCAATCAGTTGAAACAAATACTACAGAGTTCCGAAATGTCATTTCAAGTACCACCAGTACAATCGCCATTCTTCGGGAACATAGTACCCTAGGTTTTCACGGCCATCCTCCTGCTCACATCAGCAGAATCAACGTGAAGCGACGATGTACACCTTAACGAAAATGGACCATAGAAGAATGTAAACATGTCTTATGGATCGACGATTCTCGATAAACAATCTGCAATTATATGGCCAGATTTGGGTCCAGCGGATCACCATTTCAAAATTCGGAGGAGGAGTTTTCATGGTATAGGCTCATTTTCATAACATGGATCGGGTGCTGCTTTGCCATAAACACAATTATGCATAAAATTTTGGGTGGTGTGTGTTCATGATCCAGAGCGCGATTCTCGTATTCTTTACTATGGGAAGAGATTTTACAACGTTCTCGCAGTCATACCTCGACAGATATCAGGAAATGCATGGAAAGGTAGCACTATTGAAGCTTTTTATGTGTTTCCTCCCATTTGGAAGTTTTTTATCAGTGGATTATATTACCATACATGCGCAAGCAAGATACTAAACCGCGAATTGAGGATCTCGAGATCCACTGAAATCTGTGCCTCAGCGCTCTCGATCACTGTTCCGGCATTGCTATGGTACAAATCTTTTATAGACACTCTGTACTTTTAAGAGGTGTACTCATACCTAGGTGAAATGATTGTCTATGATAAACTGAAGATGTTCAGCTCAATAAAAAGATAAATCGGCGGATTATTGACAAAACATTTTGAAACTGTACTTGGTCTATCTTATGGTTTCAGAGCGGAAACAAGCAAAAGACGTTTGACGAGTTTGTCGTTTGCGATTGTGCTGTCGTATCGCCACTTAAAGAAAACGGATAGCAATGGCTATAACCAGTATAATTAATGAAACTAAATAGAAAACCATGAACATTAGAGAATCGGACATTCTTGGAGATAAAATAGTTCAGCGGAACCGTTACAAATCTCCTTAAATGCTGGCTTTCAAGCAACGCGTCTTCCCAATCATCAACTGTTGATACATTGTGTCGTCCTGATAATAATGCCAAAATGAGTACTTGTACAGAGATAAAAGGGGAAGACCGAATGTCTAGACCCCATGCGATCCCCAACATACAATTAGCAACGCGGTGAAGACCGTTAAACGAAGCCATGAAAACGAGGCCGAGGCAATGAAACAGGGCCCCGAAGCGAGATGTGATAACGTAAAGCAAGAGAGAGAGAGAGAGAGAGAGAGAGAGAGAGAGAGAGACATCGCAGGTTGCAAAGAAGTCCCATCAGACAGCACATTACACGTCGAGGAGCATCGGAGCGGCGCGTGCTCCAACAAGAGGAGGAGGAACCGATCGCTTCTTACCTTTGCCTATCTTCGTCGGTGGACAAAGTTTAAAAAAGTTGCGCCTTCACGCTGAAAGGGTTTTTCCGTTTTTCTTTATTGCTTTTGTCGAGGGGCGCCCATTGTTCGATGGCCCAATAACAAAACGCCAAGCATTGTTAACTACGCTTCCCCACTCTCCTCCTTGTCCTCCTTTCTTTCCTTATTCCTTTTTATTTTTATTAAATCTTCAAGTGGTCGTTGAGTGTCACGCCTTGGTCCTTCTCGAGTTCAATCGGTGGCCATAAAAGAAAGGGGCGGAGACTTTGGAGGAAACCTTTAGCCATGGGTCCGTGGGTTTTGAAACGATAGATCCCATAACAAGGAAGGGGAGAAAGGAAGTCTGTGGAAGTTTCTTTTTTTTTTTTTTTTTTTTTTGAGGAACAACCGTTGGAACTCGTTTTCAGTCTTTGTATCGGTATGTGGGTGGGTGGGGTATCAAGTCCCGTTAAAGCAAATGAATAACAACAACAAGAAGGCCTTTTGTGAAGAGATTTCGTTAACCGTTAGGATTCGATACCACGTGCTTGTTTCGGCTGCATATGCTGCTTTTGCCTTTAAACTGGGTCGTCTTAGGACTTTGGAATTGAGCGCTTGTACCCCCGTGAGGATCAAAAGCGCTCATTCGGCTAATTTCATTAATCGATTTTCGTTTTGGAAAAACCATGGGATCCTCGAGAAAACAAAGTTAGCGAAGACCGCCCCCCCCCCTCCCCTTCTCCGCGATTAAAAATATTCTTTTGTAAATAGGAGGACTTCAAAACAATTGCACGAGGCCTAGTAGGAGCATAGTTATCGTTGTATTCGCTGATATAAACTTCCAGTAGTCTAGATAGGGGTATAAGCGATTTCCAAGATACCCACATAATGTCGCTAATTTCACATGTTAATTCACTTATTCGACGACTGTTGCGTGGAGAGTCAACAATTATGGCGTCCTTAAACGAGCAGCTTTGGGATCAAGGGGCCCCGAAGAAAAATTTGGATAATTTCCATGCATTCATCGATGTTATTTAATGATCATGGCCGTAATGAATGATAATGAGCTGGCGAGGATAAATGTTAATGAATCAGTTGCTTAGGAATTTCGCTTGAACCAAGAGCTCGTTCGCAGCCCCCCCAGGAATGAAGCTATTTGTAATGGGAAGATTATTGATTGGAAAATCTAATCAAGGGAAAGGGGGAGGGGATAATCCGGTGTGGTCTTATTTGGAAGGACTTAGAATCAGTGATTGCGAGATGACTTTCTTAAAGACTCATCACTTATCCAAATTATCTATCCTTTAGAAGCGCTAATTCTGATTTGGTTCTGTTTTGAAATGACGTGGTGAAACCTCTTTGTCTCTCTCCAACATTTTTTTTTTGTTGTTTTTATTTCACCGGTGGTTGATGGACGACCCATTCACGGGTTGGGCGATCGATTGCGCCGGCCTGGTTTCTCCCTGCTGCGGGAAAAACGTATTTTTCGAAGAGAGGGTCCTGTAACGTTCCGATTCCTCTCCCTCGTGTTACAGTCCATCATCAAAGATGCCCCCCTTCACTCTCGGCAGGTGTGAGGCGCATTCTGTGAAAGCTTCCTGTTCTCCTTTTGACGGGGGTGCCTTCTTTTTCCGACTTCAAAGCACGTGCACGCTCGGTTTTGAAAGACTGGAAGGTAGGGGTGGAGAGAGGAAAAACTGTGGGTTGAGGGTTGCTTCCTTCTTCTCCCCCCTTTTACCTTGGACTTGGGGTACTCTCCATACAATGACCCCACCTCTTTCTCCTTTTGGCCAACGAAATGACAAAAGGCGTTTTTGAATGCACCTTGTATCGGCATTCAGCGTTCCTTCACTCACGTGCAACTGCTCTGGTCCAACCGAGGAATTAAAAGAAAGACGACCCTGGAATACCAAATCCATCATACCCCTCGAAATCCCATCGAAGTAAAAAGAATATTTACATTCTAGTAGAAGAGATTGCAATTGATTGGCTGCGAACTCACAGACCCAGAAATCTTGGCATTGCGCGGATTAATTTATCATCAAGTGACCGCCAGATGCCCCTTGCGTCGTTTTTTTTTTTTTTTTTTTTTTTTTTTTTTTTTTGCTTTACCAATTGAGCCGCATCTGTTCTCAATTGACAGGTTGTCAAGCATCAATCAGGAATGGGTTGGAATTAATGTTAATTGTTTGCTTTTCTAAATTAATTACGATCCCTATTCTCCCACAATTAAATTAAAATAAACCAAACGTGACCACGTGAATAAGCTTCTATAATCATATGTCACTCATAAAGGGAAGGCGAAAATATTTACATACAATGGCCGATGAATTAGAAACGTGTTTAATATTTTATTGCACCCCTTTGGCCCGAATTACAGCACGTATACGGGTTGGCATACAGTCGGTTAGGTGTTGAAGCACTTGGAAGTCAATGGAAAACCAGGCGTTCACCAGACGTTCCTTTAGTACTCTTAACAGATTTCTTGGAAGATGCTCTTGTAATCGGATATGTCGGTCCAACATGTCTCAACCTTTCTCTGTGAGATCTTATAGACTATGGGGCGGCCAGAGTAAATGGTGAAGTCATTTTTGTGCCCGCTAAACCGCTGCTGAGCCAACCGTGCGCGATTGAAGCATAAAAATACAGCATTGCAGTATCAGACTCGGTCGGTAAAAATATTCAAGTAGTCCGTGGAACGCACACGAATTTCTATAAATATCAGGGGGCTCGTTCCATACAGGCAGGAAAAGTTCCATAGCATGAAGCACCTTGAGTTGTTTTGATAAGGCAATATTGAATACAACGTTTCGTGGGGCTCCCGCTAAACCCTCTGCCTACTATCGGGACGAAAGAATGGGCATCGTCATTCGTCAGAGCACTTGACCTTCTTCCAGTCTTCACGTGTCCAGCCACGATGTTCCAAACAGCACTGTAGACGAATTTTTCTGTTCTTAGCAGAAATCAGGAATTTTAGCATAGGCCTGCGACTGCCGATTCAGATCCATTTTGAATTACCGACTAATGGTTCTACCAAATAAGGGCCGAGAACAACCTTAGTTAAAATCATTGTCAAATGTTGCAGTGACAAAGACTGCGGATCATTTTGTCCACCGGTTTGATATCGGACCTATCAAGAACCCAGTCACCTGCTAGGTTGCTTTAATTGTGGCTCCAGCCAGACGAGCACGAACCATGAGATCCTTTTCGAGGTCAGTTTGGTCATCTTCTTTTTCCCTCGTGTTGGTCAAGTTCTGTGATTAGACTCATCCAACTCCTTCTTAAAAAAATCAACGCTTATGTCACATGACCTAAAACTACCAGGCATACCGGTTAACAATGCGGATTTTGTAATCAAAGAAAACACTATAATTTCAAGAGAAACATCAAAAGTGCTTTACTCAAAAGTTATGTCCCATCGTAGCTACTTATTTTACCCATCTTTCGGGTAATTTGTGGATACTGTCCTACTAGAATTTTTCTTGTTTTGAGGCAAACCATTCAGAAACCCACTTTTCCACTTTTTCGTACGTTTTGAAGTGCTGCTCAGAAAATTCTTGTGCCATGGATCGGAACACGTGGGAATCTATAGGAGCAAGGTCTAGTGAATACGGAGGATGGGTTTAATTTCGTACTTCCTAAGAGTTTTTAAAGTGTCTTTAACTTTTTTTGAAGTGTGTGATTGTGTGTTATGAAGCAGAATTATTTTGCCGTGTCTTGCTCATGCTGGTCGATTGACGATCATAACTTGGTTCAAATTGTAAGAACTATAAAACTGTATATTAACTTAATCTGTGGATATAACATCAGGAAGCACACAAGAAGCCAAGCCGCTTTTCCACAATACAGTTTTATTCAACATGAATACACATTTCGAACGGTAAGCGTTCATTTTTCAACATGACTGGATTACAATAACACACTGGGCTATATACATGTATATACCTCTGGGACCATTCAGGTTCCTTAACATCGTTATTACATAACCGCCCCGTAATTAGCTAATCAGGTGAAGTTGAAATACACAACACAACAGAAACGTCATTGGCTACTACCGAGGCTAACGAGAAATACAGGCTCCGGCATTGAAAATCAACTGATCAAGATAGGTCTAGCAACAATCCAACCTTCATTGTTTCCAACAAACAAAAAAGACTGATTGTTAAAATACTCCCAAGTTTTGATCCGGTGGTACATGTATCATGAATCATATTTGAAAAATGAACGCTTAGCGTTCGAAATACGTATTCATGTTGAATAAAACTTTACTGTGGAAAAGCGGTTTGGCTTCTTGTGTGCTTCTTGGTTCAAATTGATTATTTGTTTTCGATAGCGATGACTATTAACGGCTTCACCTGGTGAATAATGTATGCAATTGCTGATCTTAAAATTATTCGGTTAACGTGGACGTTCTTTGTCTTTCAATCGAAATCATCACCTTTAAACCATTATCTTGAGATGGAACATGTTCACCATAAGCTTCCCTAAGTATACGATAACTTTCAGTGACTTCCCTAAGTATACGATAATGAAGTGACACTTCCCGCAAATGTTCTTTTTTTTGGCACGAACTTTGACATGCTTAAAGTATAAAAATATCTATGATGTTAACACCAGGAGATAATTTGGCACTGGTAAATACAACAAAATAGCATACATATCAAATCGCATATACGTACAGGGTGAGCCAAAAATCTGTTACCACCCATACAATTTCAAAACGAGTGGAGATACAACATTTAGGAAGTTAGGTAGGGGCTAAACAACGCTGGTGCAAATTTGAACTTTGACTTCGAATTTTGCATCTGGCAATATGTTGCAAGACCTGCGCCTTAACGCTCTCGGCCACCGTGCCAGCTGTAGTGGGTTTATTTTTAATCATTTTTATTTTTGTTAAAATCAGCATTTTGAGCTCTACAACTGTACAATTGGAAATTTTTCTCTACATGTAACGGTTACAAAGTTACAAATTGCAAGGTGCAAAAAACTCGAGGTCAAAGGTCAAATTTGACATCACCATTCTTTAAGCCCCTACCTAACTTCCTCCTATATGTTGCCTGCAACAGATTTCTTGTGACTTCACTCGTTTTGAAATTGTACGTGGGGTAACAGACTTTTGTCTCACGCTATATATCAACATATGTATAACTATATCTATTGAAAAAATACGCATTATAAACCAGTACGCCTAGTGTTTTGCGTAAAAATTGATTAAATAAAATAGCGTATTCTTCACACATTCATTGGCTAGTATGTGTGCAGAAATAGATACATAACAGACCTCAATACATACAGGGCAAGCAAGAAACTTCCAAAATATTTTTGAAAAAAAAGCACGGAATTTCTGAGCTCTTAGGGTGCCTACGGAGCATCCCCAGCGAAATTATCAGCTGTTCGGTCAGACTCCGCAGGAGGACAAAGAGCACCGCAGCTGCCGTCTGGTTATCGTTGCTCAGATCTAAACAGAGGACCCAGCAATCAATTTATTTAAATCCACTTTCCGCGCTCATCTTGAATCAACGATAATCACATTTATCAGAAGATATCGTCTCCATTATAAGGTATATCAATTTTATACTACATATCCGCCATCTTTGTCCAACATTAAGCTGAAAAGGTCTAGCAACCCTATGCTGTCACTCTTTGGCATTGATTTCCATCATCGCAAGCAGTATCACGGTCACAGCCCACGGCGTAATGAGGGAACGTGCGAACGAAGAACCAGTGGGAATATGAGGTCGAAGGGACTGGTAAACGTTAACCACAAACACATCTACTGGTCACAAAAGCGTTGTTCACTTATTCATCCCCAGGAGGCGCAAAAGGTTCCCAAGACTTGCATCACACTTGTTCCCATTCGTTAAATATCGATCAAATCTTAAACACCCTCCACTCATTTGGCGTTTGAAGATAGTAGCCAAGAATAAATTGGCTTCTCCTCTGAAGCGCAAGGTCTAATTTTCGTTGGCTTCTCCTCTCCCAAAGCAAACTGAATGATGTCCACATTCTACTTTTCTGTCAGTAGCAAGTATCCAATATTAAAAAAGTCACGTGTGATATAATAGGTGAGATGTTTGTACTCTACACACCTATCAGTCGTTGCTGTCATGGGTAAAACGAGCGATTTAGCAGATCATTGGCTTTCGGGCCAAGAGTGACAGCATTTTCGAAACTGCGCAGATGTTTGTTTAACGTCAACTACGAAGATGTTACTGGCCTACCGATACTCAACAGTTGATTAAGACACCTTCTAAATGAACCAGAAGGCTACTAGATGTGTGTCGATGTAAATTTGGTTTCAGCAGGATGGTGTACCTCCACATTTTTCAATGGCAGTACGTGAATGTTTAAACTTGATGTTTCCAGATAAACGGATTGGAAGAAGTGGACCAGTCATATGGCCACCTCGTTCACCAGACTTAAAACCTCTGGACTTCTTCTTATAAGGTCATATAAAAATGCCGTTAATTAAACACCACCATTAATTTAGCTGAACTTCAGCAGAAAATTCCAATTTCATGTGCAGCAATAACCATTACAACAACGACAGCTGTGCATCAATCCATCAAACATCGTGCAGAATTGTGTGTAGCATCTGACGGTCAACGTATTGAACATTTACTTTCGTAATTACCTATTGGTGTTTTTTGTGGCTTTACATTTCTATTGTCACAAAATTATGTTTTATTAGATTACCATTGTTGCAAAATCAATTCGGATAAATGATTTACACTAACTTTAGGGTGCTGTACAACTTTCCAATTGACTTTTTCCCCTATCTCTTAGAGTTTTCATTATGCATTAAGTTTGACCTTGTAATTAAATGTGTAGGTCAAAATTAAAATCATTGTTAAAAAGCTCACACTTGATTTGATGGGAGATAATTTTTTCGAAATCTGGAAATTCCCATTAGTTATTGAGATATTGAGACCGGTAACAGACTTTTTGAACAACCTGTATATTAGTGTGTAGAATACCTTTTTAAAGTTATTCTTGCATTTTCTATAATTTCCAACGGACCCCCCCCCCCCCTTTTTATCAGATTTTGAGACGCAAAGAGAAAACTGAAAAATAGTAAAAGCTTAAAAGACGACAGAGATCTATGGCGGTCATTTGAAGAATTATTCGATTTGTCACAAGTACTTCTGAGCATGAGTCTCCTAATCAGTTCCCTCTTTCGAAGAGACTGCATTAAAGAAACTGGATTATCCTATCTATACCACGTAGTCTAAAATCACGTCATCTGCAAAGACGAGAGACGATCAATGTAGACATCGGTCGTTGGAACCCCTCCACTCCCTGTCCCTCCCGTGTGCTGTAGTGTGTGGGAACATGATCGATTACACCTCTGTCACTCGCTTTCAGTCGAAATGGCCTGCACGAGGAGGAGGTTAATCGGATGGAAGTTTCCTTTAATTGCCAGATTGCCATCAGGTTAAAGGGCCTGGCAAAAGGCGCTGCTTTTGGTCATTGTCCTCCAATGTCCATTTCGGCGGGAAATGCATTTCTGTTCTTGTACGTGGAAGGTTTGGCACTCAACAGCGTGTACTGGATAAAATCAATCAACTGTCAATAGCAGTGGTGAGCGTGGGCATTGGGAAATGATTATTGGTGTATGAAGCTTGAATTTCCACGACCCCCTTGTTTCTAGATGGGAGTCAATTTGCCTAAAGAATTGGTTAATGAGCTTTCCGCGACGCCATTTCGGTTTGAGGGCACGATGACGTTTTCTAGATCAATTAACGAGTATGGATATAATAGACAGACTGAATCTATCCAATTAGCTTTAGCCGGTTATTCGATTTAACCCAGACGGACGTGGAGAGCAGACTATACTTCCGCTTTAACGCAATATGGTGCACGGGATTCAAGAACACAATAGGCCTACCTGATTTCACTATCAAATGTAACAGTCACGTAATCATTTATTATTAATGGGGCGTTTAAAACGAATAAATGAAGATTGAAAACTATAGCAATAATGTAATAATTATAGAGCCTGGCACAGAAATGGTGCATGCGTAATTTATGAGCTTATCGACTGTAGATGTTTGCTTCATTCAGAGTTTCTGAAATATGGTGGCCTCCTACTTACCTAAGTTTGATCAAGTAACTTATAGCTAAAACTATAATTTATAACGTATTTAACAATTATAGGAGAATGAATTTTTCCATAGTAATGATACAATAATAAAAAAGGCCAGCAATTCAGTACATTGGCGTAGCCCCCTAAATCAAGTGAACCCATATATAAATTCTTGATATTAGCTGAAAATAAAATGTACATGACGAAACTTTGGAGTATTTGTATTGTTTTTTTTTGCAGCAAAGATACAGCTGTTATTTGGTGCACTTTTCCACTAATTTTCCCACATATACATTTGAATTTCCCCCATAATATGTATTTGAAGTCAATGGAAGACCAGGCGTTGAGCAAACATTCCATTAGTTATCTTAGCAGATTTGTTGGAAGAGAATCTTGCTCTTGGATATATCCTTCCGACATATCCTACACATATTCTCTGGGGCTGTAGGGCGGCCAGGATAAACGAAGGAATTCATCTTCATGTTCGCTGAAGCAGTCATGCGCGATGATCAGTAGCATTGTTGTCCTTGAAGGATGGACTTGCTCGGCATCAATTTTAGGTAGATTTGAGTGTGCTGATTAAAATCGGAAGTGCGCATCCGACCTTCCAGGAATATCAGGGTATTAGTTTCTTACAAGCAGAAGAAACTCCATTAGCAGAATCTTGTGTTGTCTTGATAAAGCAAGCTGGATCCATTACTTCATGGGGCTACCTGTTAAAAAGTGAGTGTAAGCGAAAGGACAACTGAATAATGTTTATTTGACTTTAACATAATTTTGTGTCATCGTGGTTGGAAATAAATGCTGTATAGATATTACGTCGCAATTTTATTTGGCGAAAAGGATCAAATAAGGATCGACTACTAACACTGAAATTCGTAATGCTATACAGGGTGATTTACATCGAATGTAAAATACTTAAAGGGGGTATTATAGAGGTTAAGATAAACACAAAACGTCCTATGAACATGGGTCCGAATTTGAACGATAACTGAGATATGAACAGAAATAAAAATGCAAACACCAAGTTCAACAAGTTAATAACTCAGGTTCCGTAAGGCCTAGATTAATGAAATTTGGAGAAATAGCAGGGTACATAAGACTGTGTATACCGTTAAAATTTGATCTAATTCTAACAAGTAGTTTCCGAGTTACTCATTCAACATCATAACACGTGCTCACTTGTGATTACTAACTAGCACTTGTTACAATTTTGACTGTGTAACTCGGAAACTTCTCGTTGGAATTCAATCAAATGTTAACGGTATACACAGTCTTATGTACCCTGTTATTTCTCCAAATTTCTTTAATCTAGGCTTTACAGAACCTGAGTTTTTAACTTGTTGATCTTGGTAGCGGCATTTTTAAAAATGCCGCCACCAAGTGCTAGTTAGTACTCACAAGTGAGCACGTGTTATGATGTTGAATAAGTAACTCGGAAACTACTTGTTAGAATTAGATCAAATTTTAACGGTATACACAGTCTTATGTACCCTGTTATTTCTCCAAATTTCATTAATCTAGGCCTTACGGAACCTGAGTTATTAACTTGTTGAACTTGGTGTTTGCATTTTTATTTCTGTTCATATCTCAGTTATCGTTCAAAATTGGACCCATGTTCATAGGACATTTTGTGTTTATCTTAACCTCTATAATACCCCCTTTAAGTATTTTACATTCGATGTAAATCACCCTGTATAATAAGGGTCAACAACATTTTTGCTACTGGAGAAAATATAGATATTCTAGACTAATTTGAGTGTGCTGATTCCAAATCTGAACTCCAAATTTCTCTATCACTTCAGGGTATCGAGTTATAGAAACTATCAATGCTTAAATTTGACATTATGGGACTGTTTTATACAACTGAAACTTAAGCAATATTAGTTTACGTAGCCCTTTCAAGTGAAGTAGTTTCATTCTGAAACCACCATCGAGTTTGTATTTGGTTCGCTTACACAGTGGTTCTAGCATGAAACCACCTCGTTTATTGTTAAAACTACTGCCATCTTGAAGTCAGTACCTTGAAACAACAGGTACCAAAAGAATTACTAATGGTTCATTCAAAACAATGCTCATTCATGAAAACTGGAGAAGCTGTGCTCAGAGTAATACGACAGAAAAACCACCTAGAACAAGATGGTATTTGTGTATTCGCAATGTAGAATATGTCTAACGCCTTCAATGAATTGTTTCATGCCCTACAACTCATGCATAGTGGTTTCACTGTTTAAAAAATACATTGTTTCATTGTTTTTAATTTTGTCCATGTATTCAGTTGTTAAATAGGTATAGTAATAAAGAACATTTGCCAAATTATTTGTATTTTGTCTTGTTTTAATACGTGCATGAAAGGGTTAAACATTTCAAATGGTGTTAAACTTAGCTTAGATTTCATAAAAATATTTCCATACAGTAGATGAAGATAAAGCGTTTATTCAAAAATGTTTTAAAGATTTCCTCTGGTGCTTGTGCGTAGCATTAGTTTCCCTGTTCAGAAACCAGAAAAACTCACCCATCATATTTGGATGGAAACGGCCTTGGTATCTTGTCTCCATTAAATTAATTTCTTGGTGAAATCTTTCACCATGTTCGTCGCTAACAGCCACTAAGTCCAGCGGGAAAAAGTCCAGATAACTTTACATAACGTGATAGAGAAATTTGGAGTTCAGATTTGGAATCAACACACTCAAATTATTCCAGAACACTTACCTCAAAGTAGCTGACAAAAAGTACTTTTTTGTTGACCAGTGTAATTTACAAAAATTCTGGGTGTTTGGCAAGCAAACAGTATCTTGCTTGTTTTCGAAAATGTTTAGTCTGGACTTGCTGTGATCAGCTATATGAAGAACGATGGAATATCGCGCAGAAGGATATCTGGCACCATATTAGTTTTCTGCTATAGTTACATAGCATTGGTTTGTGTGATTAACATGTAGGTAATGCAGCTGAAGTTTCATTATGTAGATCCTCTCCTTTGGCTTGTCATTTTTCACAATATTTTATGTAAAATTTTGCTTCTTTTGAGGTACTACAGTGTATGATCGGTAAGTGCTTTGGTTAAAATCATTTGTCAGTTGTTGCACAGTGGATGTCCTGTTTTAAACGACGACGGTGCCGCTCATTTGAGCCTTATGTTGGATTTTAGTAACCAACATTATAGCCTATCGATGATACAAGCTAACGATTAAAAATCATCTTGAATGAATTTGCCTATTCTTGTGATTTTAAGTGTGTTGATTCCGATTCTGCTTTTAAATTTTTCTACCACGTCACGTTTCCAATTTATACACACAGAGACTGCAATCTTAAAGTAACGGGTGTGAAGAGAAGCGGCTGCAATGTTAAAGTATCCATATTTTTGGGCCACAAAAAAATTTATCAGGCCCCAAACTATGAATAATTTAAAAGTGTTTCATTGAAAAACAAGAAATCTGTGAGTGATAAGAAAAATCTGAGATCGGATACGGATTCAGCATAAAAAAAAGCATAAGCATTAGCTGTTTACATTAAAAATGACTTTAAAAAATTGTTTTTTGTTGCCTGTGTAATTCATGGGAAACTGACATCTATATACAAAGGTTGAGTCAAAAGTACTGGTCGATCACCGCGCAAACTTTTAAATGGGCACCAGACAGGAACCACTCATTGCTAATCTTCAAAGCAGAGTCCATCATGCTCGATGGTCTTCATCCAACGATCAGCCAGTTGGTGGATGTCCTCGCGAAGCCACTCCTGCGGTTTCTGGGCGAAAAAGTCACGCACGGCGTCTTCAACCTCACTGACATTGGCGAAGCGCCGTCCACGCAGGAAGTGCGCCATGGACCGAAAGAGATGGTAGTCGGAAGGTGCCAGGTCGGGGCTGCATGCTGGATGTGGCAGAGCCTCGATTTTTTCCAGCAGTTGACGACACACCTTCACCCGTTGTTGTGCTTGCGCGGGCGTCAGCTCGTGAGGCACAACTCGGCAGCTCCTGTTGACCTTTCCCATGGCGTGCAGATGTCGAACCACACTCGATTGTGATGTCCCGATGTCCGCCGCTAGTCCACGGGTGGTGCTGCCTGGATTGGCTTCCACTTGTTGTCGTAGATCTGCGTCATCCACTTCTTTGGGTCTTCCGCTCCTTGGCGCATCTTCCAGGCCCATGTCTGCACACGAAAAGCGGGAGAACCACCGTCGTGCTGTCCGTTCATTGGTCACACTCTGACCTTCCACCCTGCAAATTTCGGCGGCTGCTGCTCGCACACTGGTCCCCTTTATCCAATAGTGACGAAGGAGCCCGCGCGCGTATCACCAATTTTTCTACCATATTTTTACACTGGCTGACCCAGGTGGCACAATGTCTATGGCATTCAAATTCGTACTGACGTTTCTTCCCACTCTTTTCTCTTAATAAACTGCGATATACCCTTGTGGTAAATGCTCTTCGCCCAGAATTCGTCAAACTCTAACACCCCCTCCCGAGTCGGCCACTACTTTTGACTCAACCTCTGTATTTAAGTTCCAGATTCTTTCGACAGTTCGTTGGAGAAAACTACTGCATCCCTAAACTTCATTTTGGTCTTAATTGAAAGATCTTAGTCTGTAGATTTGTCAAAGTTAGTTTTTGTGACCATAATTACTATTAACTAGCCGTAATTAACAATTAAAAATTGTTTAAGCGCATACGTAGTGATATGATTAAAACTGTCTCTACGTATATCCGCAAAAATTGGCTTCCGTGCAACGTTCTCTGCTTCTAAGCTGCTCTTTTTTTACTCTGTTACTCTGACGATTTTTTATTTATTTATTTTTTAATTAAAGAGATGGAGATTAATAATAAGATGGGTTGTTTACCGTCAAATTTTGACGGGATCTATCTAGTCATTTTTAAAGCCGGAAATAAAATTTCTTATTTCTTTGAGAAAATTTCTTTAAAAATTTTTCAAATTTTTAAATTTTACAAAATATTAAAATTAAGCTGCTCATAATACACTGAGATAGTTATAAAGTTTTTAGTCAATATGATTCTTCAAAATAAAAATATTTTTCGAGGTATCTTCTCACTCCTACATTGTAAAATTAATAGTCTAGACATACTTTATTTAAAATTTAATTTTATTTCTATTTAAGCAAACAACTTTACGTTTAATGTAAACAAATTTAATATGTAAACAAATGTAATGTGAAAATTTAATATTTCTCGTAATCAGTTCTCTTGAATTTTTAATTTATTTCTATTTTTTGGGAGACTTGATATTTGATATTCGAATCGTCTTAAATTCAAGGAAATATCTCAATTAATATTAATAATTTAACAACTTCGACATATGTGTATGCCCTGTTCCATCGATGTGAGGAAAATATTTGAGCTTAAAATAAAAACTGAACCAGGTGTTTTGACTATTACAGTAATATATAAAAAAAATTCGCATTAGTATGTGCTTATTATTATTATTATTATTATCGATTAATTTAATAACTAGTGCTGCTCCTTATTCAATTTAGATGAACAAATATTTTAAGAGTTTGCACTTAGGTATACAGGGCATTAATTGTGCGGTTCTCTTTTGTTGGCATTGCGGTGAATAGGGCTTCGTTAGCGGGCAAGTGAAGCCATCGAGGATCTTTCGTTATAGAACACAGACGCAAGCAATGAATGTCCTTTTGATTATCCCCAAAAGATCAACGATTGCTTATCAATCGGAGGAGAGAAGTTTTTATCTTCGGTGTCAACTTCACAGACATGTTGTCTCGATTGTCGGTTTCATGACCCCTTTTCGTCCTCTGCCTTTGAAAACGAGCGTTAATTGAGAAGCAAAAAAAAAAAAAAAAAAAAACGCGGAGGTGTTAGATTAATATTTGTTTCTTTTGGAGTTTAATAGAACAGGGATCTTAAAGGAATAGCTCAAAAATCACTTATAGCCAGAATTTTAGTAACCAAGTCTGAGAACGTGGTTTTAAAGGGCCTTCGCAAGATAATTTTTACAGATTGACAGAGTTGGATCCGTTATTGTTTTGCATAATGCGAAATAATGATTGGTCCGGTTATTGCATAACGCGTAAGCAACATAATAAACAATTGCATAACCGAACCAATCATTATTTCGAATTTTTACAGAGATCATCAAACTGAATAAAAGCGTAACGATGTTGAAGGTTTACTGTTTCCAGCGGTGTAACTTACATATCCTTGAGAATTGAAAATGAAAAAAAATTCACTGAAATAAACATTGTTAACACTGGCTACAAAACACACAAAATTTGATGTTATGGGCGTAAAAGTTAATAATTACTGTCTATTAATGGCAAATGTGAAGCAACGGGAAGGATTTCTTTGTTGATTGAAATTCTTGTTGTTGCCTGATGAATGCTTACTTATCTTGATGATGATGATTCATTGATATCAATAAGGATGATCATGAAAAGTTGGGAGGATTTATGCTACTGTTCTTTTGGCAGCTTTGTTGCTTATCGAAAAAAATACTGCACTTTTACTATTGAAGAAATAAAATGAAAAATCTTTCTAGAAGACATGACAGAGCAATTAGACTATACAACTGTAACAACATCCTTGCTTCCCACTGGTTTGCAAGGAATCACAAGCTAGATTGGAAAAATTGAAAATTGAATAATCTATTAGATGTTTGTGCGCGTGTTATCACAATAAAGATTTGATTGTCTAAATGGCAACGGGATGTCATTCCAGGCTTTAACCATATAAAAAGGGAAGGTCTTAGCATTATAGGCCGATATAACAAGTGGCGACCCAAAAGAAAGATTTTTCTAGTGGTTGGTGTTGTCACTAACAGGGCCGTACCCAGAATTTTTTTCGGGGGGGGGGGGTGAGGGGGGCTAGCCCAATCCTGCTTGTGGGGGAGGGGTTCTCCATGTAACAGATTTAGTTGACATGGTGACCAATTTCGGGGGAGCCGCAGCGGGGCCCCACCCCCCCACCTGGGTACGGTCCTGGTCACTAAACCATTTGAAAATTAACAATTATACACACAATGGGAAGATTGCTCATCATCGAATAATAACATTTGTCTTTAACGTAAACGTTGCGCCAAAACTATAAGCAATCATAGACGATCTAAAACAAATTTTTTTATTTTCTACAAAGGAAAAAAATCTATCATTGACGCTTTCAAAATAGGTTCGAATTTCCTGTAGAATTATCGATTTTACGCGTGCGCAGAATGGCCATATCAGGTAAACAATCTTCATTTATTAAGTGGCGTAGCTATATGTCTGAGTGTGATAAATTGAGAAGACTCTCCATGACAAATAAAGTCGCTAAAATAGTTAAATAGTTAAATTTCCCTCAATTCGGAATTCAAAAGGCATAAGATGCTAAATTAAGGATTTATGGTGGGCTATTTTGGCCCAAATAGTCTGTCATTGCATTAACATGCAGTCATATGAAGATGTTCAGGAAAATGGTATAAGCGATGCCAGTGAACGACATTTAAGCGAAAAAGTTGATATACGAAGCGTGATAAAAGGTACGATGAATATTTCAATAAACAAAAATTTATTATAGTAGCAGATGCCTTATTATCACTCCCCCTCAAAGCCTCCCCATCGCTTCGAACACACTTACCCCATCGTTCTTTCCATATTCTGAAATACCGTAAACCGGGGTTACTTTGCACACACGTGTGTAACTTTGCACAAGGGAACGTCAACATTTGCTGCTCTTATTTTGTGATGAATGATTTTGGTTTACAATAACTCTTCTAAATACAAAGTCCTTCAACACAAAATAGGTTCTTTGAGAGCAGCAAATGTTTGCGTTCTCTTGTGTGCAAAGTAACCCCGGTTTACGGTACTGTAGTTCTAGAAGTTGTCTTTCGCAAGTGTCTTTGGTTGCGATGCCTTGATTGACTTGAATTCAGAGACAGATGCTGAGCCATAAGTCGCACGGTGTAAGATTCGGCGAATAAGGAGGAAGAGAACACAGCGTAATGGTTGTATTAAAAAACACGATAGACGTCTTCTTATTCTAAAGTGATGACATGATATTTCCCAAATAATAAGAATGTACAGATGGAATGTACATTTGGCCACTCGAATGTAAAAAGTCACAATGATTTCTTGTAGATATAAACGTGGAGACTTTTCCTAGATGAATTCTGCACACTTCTCATGAGGTCATCGAAAGTCAACATCTGTACAGAATTCATCTAGAAATGTTTCTAACGTTTGAGTGTACAAGAAATCATCGTAAGGTAGTCCAATTTACTTTCATAGACGTTAAAGTACATTCCATCTGTACATTCTTATTATATGGAAAATATTATATCATCACTTCAGAATAATTCTATTTTCCATTGATGTCGGATCTTGATAGCACTCGGCAGCAGCATTTACCTTATTAAGTACCGAAAGGTGCTTTATGCTATCAGTGTGGGGAAACGTGTCTGTCCGTCTGTCTGTCTGTCTGTCTGTCTGTCTGTCTGTAACTCAAACTCCTCCGAGGTTATGAAAGATTTTCAAATCTGTTTTCGTCAGTCGATGAATATGGTTCATGACACGAACCAATCACAAATATTATCTAAATCGGTTCATTGGCACGTGCACAAATGGTACCTTTATTTTCCCGCCCAGCAATTTCCAATGGGAAGAAATATTGAGTAATATATCAAACAAATCGTAATGACGAGATAGATGCGGTTATTCATTACTATTTTCGTCAGTCGATGAATATGGTACATGCCATGAAAAAATCATAAATTTTTATCTAAATCGGTTCATTAGCACGTCCACAAATGGCACCATCACGACCCCACCTAGCAATTTTCAATGGACAGATATATTAAGTAATATGTCAAACAAATCTTAATGACGAGATACAAGCGAATATAAATTACTATTTCGGCCAATAAATATAGTTCAGGAAATGAACCATTTTGAAAATTGTTGCAATCGAAACATTGGCACGTGCACTTATGGTACCTTTATGATATCTTCAAAAATTTTCAATGATAAGATATGGCATGTAATATATCAAACAAATTGTGATGATGTATCATAAATGAATATCACGTAAAAGTAATGATAGTCCAAATTGGTTTCAAGGAACCTGGTTTAGTGGAACCATTCTGGTTTAGTGGAACCATTATGGTTCATTGGAACTTTCAATACCAAAATATGGCATGTAATATATCAAACGATTTGGAATAAGGTGCCATGAATGATTATAACGTAAAAGTCATGATAATCCAAATTGGTTTCAAGGAACCTGGTTTAGTGGAACCATGATGGTTCATTGGAACTTTCAATGCTAAAATATGGCATGTAATATATCAAACGACTTGGAATGAGGTGTCATGAATGAATATAACGTAAAATTAATGATAGTCCAAATTGGTTTCGAGGAACCTGGTTTAGTGGAACCATTATGGTTCCTTGGAACTCTCAATACCAAAATATGGCATGTAATATATCAAACGATTTGGAATGAGGTGTCATGAATGAATATAACGTAAAATTATTGATAGTCCAAATTGGTTTCAAGGAATCTGGTTTAGTGAAACCCTGATGGTTCATTGGAACTTTCAATGCTAAAATATGGCATGTAAGATTTCAAACGTCTTAAAATGATGTGTCATGAATTAATATAAAGTAAAATTAATGATAGTCGAAATTGGTTTCAAGGAACCTGGTTTTGTGGTACCGTGATGGTTCATTGGAACTTTCAATACCAAAATATGGCATGTAATATATCAAACGATTTGGAATGAGGTGTCATTAATGAATATAACGTAAAATTAGCGATAGTCGAAATTGGTTTCAAGGAACCTGGTTTAGTGGAACTATTATGGTTCATTGGAACTTTCAATGTTAAAATATGTCATGTAGTATATCAAACGACTTGGAATGATGTGTCATAAATGAATATAACGTAAAATTAACGATAATCGAAATTGGTTTCAAGGAAACTGGTTAGTGGAACCATCCTGTTTTAGTGGAACCATTATGGTTCATTGAAACTGCAATGCTAAAATATGGCATGTAATACATCAAACAATGATGTGTCATGAATGAATATAACGTAAAATTAATGAGAATTGAAATTATTTCAAAGGTACGTGGTTTAATGGTATCATAATGGTCCATTAGAAACTTCCAATGTTAACATAGGGCCGTTTAAAAATATAGTTCCGCGAATGGTTTAGTTTAACCTTTCGGTACTTGGTTATGTCATTCCTTAATGGTTTATTTTTGACGCAACCGTAACAAGAGGCCCGGATCGGCTTCCTTAGACTTTAAACCGAAAATAAGGTAAACGTAAGAAGTGCATTATCTCAATAAAAACTCAAAAAACTTAATACCTTGACACAAAAATTATTCTTTTACTATACTCAACGTCAGTTTTTGTACATAAGCATTATCTCTCATTGCTGCAAAGTTTGTTAGACGACAACGGAATTTTTTGGCTACATACTGCTGACATGCTTTACCTCCATTTTGCCATACAAGAGGAGAACGACCTGCTACTACTTTTATGAACCCCGTAGTCGAATTTAAGCGTGAACGGTGCTGCTACCTCGCGATATTACTGAACGAATGCCGCTTTTTTTCTCATTATTATGTCGGAAGTTTCTATATTCTTATCAAGTGAGCCTTTTTCTTAACAATAAAATGGCAAGCGCTCATTTTCTCCACAATTTCACACCTTATTGCTAAAGGAAGACTTCTAGAGAAAACCAGAAGGCTTACGCATAAACGAAATTCTAATCGGAAGGAGAAGAGAACGGAAAGAAAGAGACAAGTTCCTGAGGAAAAGTTATAGAAATTTTATAAAGTATTTGGCCTGCAACAGGCATTCTTCAAAACTTTGACGCTTACGTCCGTATTAATCACCCTATTAATTTATATATGGTTTCAAACAAGAAAATAAATTGCGACAAGATAAGCCAAATATTATAAGTATTCCCTCTTCTGTGGAGTCGTTCTGCTAATAGTTTTATTTATTCATTTTTTTTTTAATTTTGTCATGTTTTCTCTTTAAGCTCTTCAATTGTTTTTTTGAATTTGTTCTCACTTAAATGCTTCTGAAATTTTTGAAGCATATAACTCACTTCCTGAGATGTATAAGTTTTTTGTCTACCCCATTATTTATTTTATAAATATTCATCAATAATATGTTTGGTTTTTTTTTTCAGTAGACTCCTATTATTTATCAGACTTATTATTGAAAGTTTCACGTGAAGTCTGTTATCGCTCCCATCTTTTATCCCCTAACTTTTTTTTTCTTCTTTTCCTCAGGTTCTCGACCCTCATCTGCTTTTTGGGGCTTTTTAAAAAGGAGACTTTGCGGCTCCTTATTCACGGTGCACCTGGCACGTGTCGGCCACGTGCCCTTCGGCTTCTGGCCGCACGTGCTCCACCTGCCTTTTCACTCATCCGTTGCCCCCTCGTCCGACTCAACTTCCCCCTACCTTGTTTCTTAGACGGATGTCTTCTCCATACCCACCACCACCACCACCTTTATCCCTCCTTCAGCCGTCTTCGATCCGTAAACCTTAACCAAAGGTCAAAGGTCACGTGGTCGTTTTCCTTATTATTCTCTTAGTGTGATCATGTCTCATTATATCGCGTCTCGCGCGTAACTGTTCGTCTGTGGTGACTCGGTATCCCGTTTTGTAATTAGCTGGATGCATTGGCCTCCGTTTTCGGTCAAGGTCTTCCGTTTGAGGTAATATTCTGTCGAGAAAGATGGAACGGCAGATGGATGTGGTTCGTTTTTGTGTAAGGAGGAGGAGGTGAATGGCAGACGAAAGCGAAATGTCTGGTTAGATAAGATTGTGCTTAAGGAAAAAAAACGATTTCCAGCTATAAAGAGCGATTCAAAAGAGTACAAGTCAACATTTATATATATGTTGTTAGAATCTTCTTCATTTACAGTCTTTTCTTATCATATAAATGCAATTTAATGAGCTTCATGGTTTCTCCTTTTTTTGATATAACTACCAAATGATCTTTTTTGGTCTTGTACAGCTTTATATAGACAATAAATCCATTTCAATTGCAGTCATTGTGCTCATTCCTGCAAGTCTACACTCTATTTTCTAAACTCAAACTGATCATTTAAAGCGCTGACTTCGGTCTACTCAAGTACGAATTTAGAATAGTAGGTGAAATGCACACGGTGAATAGGAAACTTCAACCTCCATCTACAAGTGACCTGGAAGGCGAAGTAGATAATTAAATTTAATGCTATATTGATTTATTGATATAGGGTCCTTGACTAAATAACTAACCTGAATAACGTTGATTAATACTTACTAGACGATTAATGTGAGTAAATACCAGCTTCAGTAAGCCGCATATGTCTACATTAAGCTACAGAGAAACATTTCCTATTTTAGTGAAAACGAATCACCCTATTAATCATTAATTTATATATGATTTCAACTCCTACATGCCAATCTTCAGTATAAAAATAATTTCCCTAGAAGAGTCTAAAGACAATATTTCTTTTAAATATTTCATTACATAATGAATGAGAAAATCAATAATAATATGAAACAAATAACCATATTTGTTAGACACAGTATAACCTGTTAATAAATTTTGGATAATCTATCAATTCTTGGTTTCACTGTAGTCCCAGGTGAGAGTAACATTAAATGTACAACAGTCATTTAATGTTGAGACTTGATGAATATAAGATGTTGCTATTGATAGAAGGAAGATGATGTTCATCAAGGGAGATGTACAAACAATGACACAGTGATTTATGACCATATCACTAACAACTTTCTCAAATGAGTCTTCTTTCAGCAATAATAAACTGACATAAATGTTGAGATAAGGAACGCTTGGTTACAACCATAAAAGTCTATTATTACTGAAGAAAGACTCAGTTGAGAAAGCTGTTAGTGATATGGCCATTAGAATCCTTGTCCAAAGTTGTAAATACTTGAAGAAAATAAGTAACGTGATAATAGATCAAAATTGAAAAAAAATTATAATAAAACATGTTCAATGTAAAATGAGCCCTATTCAGTTCATAGACGGAAATATAATAATTTGGAACTCGTACGTTATTTTTCTACCATATTTACAAATATAGAAGCCATAAATTTAAAAATAAATATAATCCATTTTAAGCTACGTCCGTTTACAAAGACCGGTTCTTTTTGTTTTAGATTATCATATAAAATGATGCCATTTATAAAAAACAATGAAGTAGAGTTTTCTATGCATATCACAATAAATTACGCTTAATTACTTTTTTAACTAGCACCTTATCATACTGTCCTCTGTAAAGGGCGTCTTATAAGCCAGTAAACAAATAAATCTTATGGCCCCCCCCCCCCCATTAAGGTTAGAAATTAAAAAAAAGTTTTAGGAGTATCATCATCATCATCATCATTTAATTTACAATCATCCCTTGCAAGGCTTCCTTGAATCACCCTTAGATGTCGGCTTCAGAAGTATAGGGCGATTCAAAAGTTACTGTGCAGTAGTGCATGGAAACGTGTACACTTTGCCTGAGCTGAAGGAGGAAATCACCACTGAAGTTCAGCAAATCTCACCAGCCATATATCGTGAGGCCGGTGGTGGACATTTCCAACATCTATTTCCATTAAATACCATTTCCAGTCACTGCACAGTAACTTTTGAATCACCCTGTATATGGGGTAAGAACTGTCGTATATATGCCTTAAAAAAGTTTTCAAGACTGGGCGTATACAATTAATTTTCCGATTTCAATTGTTAGACATAGTTGCAAATTAGAATTAACAATGTTTAACAATTGAAATAAGAAAGTTTATTAGACACGCCCTGTCAAACTTTCTTTGTATAGTTATTTGTTATATATAAAAGAAAAATACAAGGTTATTCTAAAGAAGATTCCGAATATTAATTTCAAACAAACTGTAAAAACTTTCCACACTGCACTGGATATAGGAAGGTTCAAAGTTTTAAAAGACCACCTAGAAGTTCCATTCAAAACAAGTTCCGTCCAAACAAAGCCTCAGCAGAGGCACTGTTTCTTGTTTAAAGGAAAATGGCGACGACACAGATGTTGTTTTGAATTTTCCGTTTTCATATTCTACCATCTACTAGAAATTTTTGTATGTGACGAGGCGGTTCTTTGTTGAACCGACGATGGAATTCACGTTGCACTTGAACAATGAATTCACACTTTAACCTGCATCACACGAAACTACTTCTTCTTTGGCATTGCCATTTTGCTATAAACAAGAAACAGTGCCGACGTTGTGTGGCATTGAATGGAAACTTCAAGGCAGACCGTTAAAACTTCTGTTCCATCTTTATGAACAATACTGTATATATTTAGCATGTATTCCATTATTTAATATTCTGTATATAAAGACCTTGAACCTTATGAATTATCGTTATAATAGGTTCCATAAAAATATTTTTAAAGTAATTCACTGATTTTCAAATTAGGGATAGTTAAGCTTATAATTTATTTTTTTTCACTTAAAAAGATTCATCGTCACTACCTTCCTGTCGAATTTAGCTAATTTATGTTGTACTATACAAAAGAACACTATTCATTGACGAATAGAAGATACGAAATGAAATTTTTTACAATGTAAGTGAAAAAAAAATCTTCAAATTACGTTAAACCTGCAATTTTGGTAATGACTGTCGAGTCGACGTCTGTTAAATTTCATTTTCTTTCCCTCTTACTTAATTCCAGTTGGTGATTTTCAGACATGCCATTAAGACATTCAGCTTAAAAGTTGGATGACATAAGCGAATTGGTGTCAAGGTTTTTCAGGATTTTTTGCTTTTTTTTTTTTTTTTTTTTAATTTGAGATTAACTGCCATCACCTGGCATTTTTTGTTCCGATTCTTGCAAATGGGAACACTTTTAAAACGTATAACTGCTGTATATACCCTATTGTACAATGGCAGAAACAGTATAGTAATTTCAAAAATTGAAATATAACTAGGGAATATTATTGATCTAAGGAGTTTAAATGATTAATTTTAAATTTAAATGTGGGTAGTCTCCTTTTAATGGGGAAAAATCGTAAAATTAAAATTTAATAAAAACAAAATAAAGTCATCAATCTTGAAAAACGATGAAGAAACTTGTGAGATGGAAGAAAACTTAAACGATGTAGTCTATTGGAGATGTTGTTGATAGTAGAAATAAACTTAGTCTATTGAGGATGTAGATGAAGTCTTGTGAAGATAGTAGAAAACTATAATCCTGAAGGAAGTATTGGTTTTATCGTACTGATGATGAGAAATATTCTCGAAAACGTTTTATATAAATTTTATCCCAAATATTTGGATCACCCTCTTCAAAATTTCATCTGTATTTCAAAACCAACACTTCCTTCAAGATTATCGTTTTCCACTATCAACATTATCTTCACAAGACTTCATCTACATCCTCAATAGACTAAATTTATTTCTACTATCAACAACATCTTCAATAGACTACATCGTTTAAGTTTTCTTCCATCTCAAGTTTCTTCATCGTTTTTCAAGATTGGTGACTTTATTTTGTTTTTATTAAATTTTAACTTTACGATTTTCCCCATTAAAAGGGGAACTACCCACATTTAAATTTATAACTAGGGAATCTTCCTGCATTGATCTATATCGGTTCAATTAATAGAGGGGATGATCGAGACAATTGATTGGACGTCTGCGGTTAGATCTCAAGTTACGGAATTGTATGCGATCCAAAATATGTGTTATTTCCTAATTGATTGTCACTTTGAGTAATCTGAGCATAGAAAATGGCTCAAGTTTACCTTAAATTTACTTTTTGTCCCCAGGATAACGACACATTTAGGAGATGATTCATCAAAACGATTTGCAGTACGTTCGTGAATCTCAAAATTCCTCAGGTGTAAATCTTTTATACAACTATGTCAGTGGTGATTTGGCTTTATAGATCGTTTATTTCTTCTGATTTTATGCGAAGAAGCAAAAAAACAGCCATTTTCTCATTCGAAAAAGGTCCATTTCAAAAGTTTACTGCCCTGGTCATAAAATCTGTTTTGTAGACACAAGCAATTATAAAGAAAAAATTACTATTCTGAAACAAAAATATTGAATTGTATATGCCTAGTTGAGCCTTAGAGTATGCGCCTAATATATTTTGCATTCGGTACAAATGAAATACCACTAAATGGTTCAAGAATAGATGTGATGGCATTGCCAAAAATAATTGTAAAATTTTTTTGTAAATTGTAAACAAAGGATCCTCGATATACGTCGGTGATGAATTAGATTAGGGATAGTCAGCGTGAAATACAAAAGCCATTCCGAAATTAGTACGCTTTGTCATTGTCTCCGTACAGGTGAATGAATCCGGACAATTCAAGATCTTCCAATTTCGATAAGTTGTTAATTATGCTTTTTGTGAGTTTCATTGCGTTAAGTTCATTTGTATTGTTTTTGTGGATTTTTAAACTGAAGAAGAAAACTTAAAGTGTAAACTGAGAGCTTTGATTCGATTTTTGAAACGCAAAAAAATACAGCCACCATATGAGATTCTTCGTCAGATCAAGAAAGTTTATGGATAAATCAACGCAGTAGCTAATGTCTCTTAATAGGCTTAATATGGCCAGTAGTTAATTGCTGTTAAGCCAAGTCTCCGAAACTGATGCATGTACGTACGTATAAGTTTAACCGAGTAAGGGGCTATGTAGTCCCCGTAAGCGATCCAATTTTAGTGCATTTGGCTGCGACAGATGCAGAGGTATTCGCATGAAATTGTTAACTGTGATTGAGTGAGAGCGTCCGTGATAATATCGAATCGCACGCCCATCTATCATTAAGGATGATTTGTTGCGTTCAGTCGTATAATTGTCATCAAAGACGCATACATTAAGCAATTGAAGGACCCAGAGTGACTACGCGCGAAAACATCATGATAAATATAGAAGTAGGCCGTAAAAGAAAAATTTTGTTTAGAAATGTTTATTGGTTACTTTTCAACTCTTGTTGAACAACCTCGTTAAAACACAAAAGTGGGCTAGCTATACGTAGTTGATTTCTGCACTTAAAATAAGGAAAAAAAAGTTTATATAAAAATATGTCCTCAAGTGATTCGTTACTGAGTAATAATAGGTGCTTCTGCGTGTTTACTTAATTGGCTGGAGTAACAAGCATTTATTTTCAGTCAGGTTAAATAAGTAACAACAAAAACTCATTCAGGAATCAGTAATCATATAATCATAGCAAATGTTCAAAATGACCTCCACAAGCAGCAAGGCATTGCTGCGCTCGTCGAATCCAGTAATGCCACACACGGAACTCAAAAATTTCCGGTGTACCCCTTATTTGCTGGAATCTGTCTTCCAATCTCTGTTGAAGATCCTCGATATCATGAACAGAAATGGAATAAACAATAGATGCTAGATGTTCTCATATAAAATAAATCCATACGGTTTGAGATCGGAAGATTAGCAAGCCATGCTATACACGTTAAACCAATAACATCATCTGGCTATATTTCTTCAAGGAATTGTCTTAGGACATATCTATATGAACCTAAGGGTTTTTCCCATTCAAATGAAACTTATACTCTGTTAATAACTTTATATTATACAGTCACAGTATACAGGGTGATTCAGAATGTTGGAAGAAAATTGAAGGAGCACGTAGAGGAGGTAATTATAATCAAAACAGCTTAGTTCACAAGACCGAAGGGACGATTATTTCACTGGTGTATATACGGTTTATAAAATCTAAACTCTTACTTTTGTATATGTCATCGGAGTAACTGAGGAATGAAGTCGACTATATATTATCTTCCTTGTTATTACGAGTTGTAGAAACCGATGACTACAAGTGCCCCACTATTTTGTTACATCCTGGATATTATAATTTAGCGTTATTTAAACAAGCAAGCACATGTATATGTTCGTCGAATCTTCTTTTTCTGTATTTACTGACAATATTCATTAACAAAAATTAAGCAAAAACTGTGGAATGGAACAACCAAAAAAGATGAAACCTCTAATCCACAAGGAAAATTGAAATATCGGATACGTGTTTTATTTCTCTTTATGGTTAGAGGTTTCATCTTTTTAGTTGGATATTCATTAAGTTCTTTATATTATGATAACTTATTATAATAATAAATATGCAATTTATAGGTAATTAAAACTTAAATCGAATCGCAGAAATGCTGAAGAGGAACAACGGAAATATAAAGAATATTAGAATTTATATTTTAATGTTTTATTCAAAATTTTATAGTGAATTTTCTACAATATGACTATACAGTTCAATGAGAACTCAATAAGTTAATTCGAAGCTGTGGCTTTTGAGAACAAAATATTACGACAACCTCTTGTATATAAAATTTTGATGAAAAAATTGTTGCATTAAAAGCTAAAGAGAGAGAGAGAGAGAGAGAGAGAGAGAGAGAGAGAGAGAGAGAGA
>JAHWFO010072354.1:317893-402877 GCA_023313115.1 Rhysida immarginata
AATTAAAACAGTTTACTGTTTTATTTTTGTGTTATAATTTTATTTGCTCATTCTCATTACGGGAATTTTGTTGCCGGCCAATATTTTTTTTCTTAAATGTTCGCCCCTAAGAAGTTAATCACTCTAATAGTTCGTTGGTTTGAAAGCAAACGTCTACAATAGCTATTGTTGCTTAGCAATTTTGCAATATAATAGTATAATATCGATACGGTAGACAAATCTTCGTCATATTGATACAAAGCAAGTTTAAGAATTCTTTTTTTAAATTTGAAAACTTAAATATCCAATAAGGAAGCGTTGATCATTATTACTATTAAGATTAGCAGTTATTAAGGAATTGAACGAGTAATAAGAACTAGCAACAGAATTAAAACGCCAAAAAGTAAATTGGAAGTATTTTAAACTATTTTAATTTGTCATTTATAGGCTACAGATTGATTGGTTCTATGAAATAATCACATAAGATGAAATCGCGTGATATATCTTTTTTCCGTTTACAGTCTTAGAAGTATTATGATCACAATTACCTGTTTTTCCCTTAATATTTGCTTTGCAAAAGACTGCAACAATGGACCTTGTTAATTCTAACTAGTTCTACATCTTCGGTTGCGATTATTATACAGGGGCGTAGCCAGAATTTTTTAAACAGGGGGGGCTGATGAAATAATGGCTTTTCTTTTTTTATTAAAACTTCTCCCCAACTAGATTTACCTTTATTGGCTGTGCTGAAAAATTAATATTTTAACTTCAATACAGTCAACAATAATAATTAATAATACAATCTTTTGATCTTGAAATTTTTTTCCAACGGGGGGGGGGGGGGAACCGAGCCCAGTGGTCCCCTCCCCTGGCTACGCCCATGTTATAACACCTACTCTCTTAACTTTTTAAAATCGCGTTATAGCGAAAACGCGTAAAACAAGGTCGCGTATAACGACGGATACCTGGATTTCCTATATCATAATGAAAGTTAAATTTTTTCACCAATGCGATCGCCGATTATTTAATTCACTAAATTATGCTTAGAAAAAATATATAAAGATAAACCAAGAAAAAGTCAGTAAATTTCCGGTTAAAATTCTAATCTAAAAAATTATTTAAAAAACGATATAAAATTTAAGGCTTCATTTGGGGTTTTGTCGTCCTTTGCACATTTTTCGGATATTATATGGATAATAGTAATTAATTTAACCTTTTATTTATGTTATTTTGGTGAATATGACTGTTTAGCTTCAGACGAGTTTATCTGGAATTCTGCTTTCCTCGCGATATTCTGTTCTCATTTCCCTTTCATGTGTGCATGTGTGCGCGATTCAAACGAAGCAAAATATCCCCATAGAGACAAAGCACATGTTCATAACAAGTAAATTTATAAGTGGACTTTAAAATATTAAATTTTATAAATTGATATTTTTAATACTTCCAATGACAAGTATACAGGTAAAAAAATTTTGTACCGTAACAATATTCAGTAAGTTTTTGATAGCATAATTCTGTATCGTTTTCTGCTTGTTATAAAAAAATTCGAAAAGTTTCATCTGATCTGTTCGTTTATTGCAGAAATAACTCATAGAAAGTACCGGCATCGACAGAATGAAAGATGGCGTCGTTTGGTGAAATAGTTTATATTTCGTTCAAAAAATTTCGTCTTAGATACACCATTATATGTATCATCATCATCTACAACCAACGATCCTCTATCTATTTCTGGATGAGATCTCTTCCGAATTTTCCACGCATATAGAAAGCATGGTTAATCTTAAAGGAAATCTGGTCAATAAGCCTTCACGCTGGCCAAAATACGGATTGGAGGCTTTCAGTGGGGTTAGAAAGGACAAGCACAAACATCCATACCACAAATTCGAATCCACGATCAGATGATATGAGAGCCAAAAGACCTTCGCCCTTACGCTCTCGGCCACCGAGGTCGACATCAAAACATATATTTGGTCAAAATGAATTTATTAGGTGAATGTTTAAATAAGTTTTACATTTGCAATACTGGTTTACATATCCGCAATGATAATGTGAATGAAGGTATTGTAAGGAATTGACCTTTAATGCCATAGATCACTGACTTATAAACAGATTTTATTAACTAACTTGTTTTACGTACCAAGTAAATTTAGATTGGCGAATAAATTCAAGATGATGAAAACCTGATAGCATTTTAAATAGAGCATTTTAGCGAGTTGTTTTTGTTGTTGTTGTTTTTGACCTATTGCCTTCATTTTGTACAGAAATACATGTACTGAGACATTTATTTAAAATGTGACCTATTTTTCTAAAATAAATAGTTATTTTTGGGATACCCTATATATAAGTTGTCAACGATCACTCACTCTTTTGATCAGATTTGCCTCGTTTTCTTTAAGTAGACAGTCTACACGGGAAGCACGGTTTGAACTTCTCTTCCTGAAGAAAAGCGTGAGAACAAAATTTGAACTTGCGATCTCAGAGGGTAAATTTTAAAAGACAATGTAACGCTGCAAATGGCGCGCATTTAAAGTTAATTTCTGAGGGTAGGTTTATATTGAGCGTTAATGCGCCGAAAAGCTTTTTAATTGCTCTTGCAAGTGAATGCGCGTTCACATAAGCACACGCCATGATCCAACGCACTCACACACACACACCCATACACACACATACACACATACATAAATTCACACAGTCGATTATAATAAAATGATTTTTTTATTCTCCCTTAGCGAATGTCAACTTCTCTCTTTTCCGTTCCGCTTCTCCGCCGACATTCGATGACTCTATCCGTTCTGAGCTGTCGAATCCTTGCTCCGACCCAGCCACTCCAACCCCCGACACGTGGGGGACACGCGCCACGACAAGAGGAACAAAAGTCCCTTTTTTATTGCGTGACCTGTTCCCATTGGTTAGAGGGAGAGCGTTCGCCTTTTCCACGTATCGATTTGGTGGTGGTTGAGATGATTTGGTTAACGACGTCGTCATCTACAGAGACACGATGGAAAAACAAAATACGTGCACATTCGTGAACTGTACTCAGCAAAGAAAGCATTGGCCTCTAAACCCTGCCCTTCGAAGCATCTCTGACAGCCCCTTCCCCAATATACCCCTGACAAGTAGAGACAAAGAAAGCGAAACCGGTCCTTGGGTTCGTTTAGCACAGCGACAATAATAATAGCCGAGCTACACAACAAGTTTTTTTTTTTTTGTTTTTTTTTTTGCAAGATACTTTTCGTTTTCTTTTCTTTTTATTTTACCACACATTCTCCCTCCATCAAATGACGTCATCCACCATTGTTTCTTCGCCATATGCCACCCCATCGGCAAAGGGATAAAAGGAATGAATGAAGGGGTTAAACTGAAGCTGGGATTGGCCTGTATAAAAGCCAATGAGACGATGCGTATGGGGTTGATCCGTCGTTTCTAGGTTAAGGGCGAGTAAAGAACAGATGATTATTATCAGGGGAGCGATATTTTTCTCTTTATTTTTTTTCATTTTAATAAACGTTATATTTGAATATTAATTAATTATATTTTTTTGTATTTGTCTGAGCTTGTCTTATGTCGACGTCGTCCTGCTCAACCCACAAAATGATGTTGTGGATTGTGGATAAGCAAAAGCAGTTTGTAGTTTTCGCCTTTTATAATGTAGTCATTAGGGTTAGTGCATCAAAGATCAACTTATGTCGAATAAAAGTGGCATACAACCAAGTAATAAGAACTGCTTTCAATGCTATTAGAACAGCTTCTGCAATATGTACTTACTCACCATGGCTTTCCTACATTAATGACATTTATAGACCACTAGCAAAGGTACCCGGCGTTGCCCGGGATAATTACTTGGATGTAAACAGAACAATCTCAAAAAATTAAATTAAATTTTTCAATATCTTAAAAATAAACACATGAAAATGCTTAGAATTAATACAGTAAAAATTCTTAATGAAAATTCGAAAAAAATCTTTTTAAAGGCTCACAATGGCTGGACCTCTCCAAGGATGCCACTGCTATTTTAAATAATTTCTTACTCACGTAATCTTACCTTAGATGTATACTTAGTGTTATTGCAATTTCCACTCTTCCCTCGATGTGTTGAAGCAAAATTTGGCCATTCATCGCTTTGTGCAGTCTAGCGGTCGCGGATTCTTTTATTTACTTGCTTCCCATTTCCTCAATACATCACGGAGCTAAAGGAGTGCTTCCTCTGTCGTCTTTCCACTCTTTCTCAATAGTCTGCTAACTCTCCATTATCTCCATTTACTGATCATTTTTAAAGATTTTCAAGAAATTGTTAAGTACTAAGAACTCTCTTTTCTAAGAAAAGCCTGAATAACAGGAATTCTATGCATTGAAACTTATCCATATTGCATCATCATTTTATGTTCATTGTTATAATTCTCGGAAAGGATTGCTTTATCATTGCATCATCATTTTGAGCTCATTGTTATTGGTGAATTGCGTGTTGAAACCATTGTTGATACCTATTGTTGCACAAACTTTTATTTGCATTGTTGGTCATGAGATATATATTGTTGGTCCGTGCAGAGTGTTTTTGAATTGCGTGTTGATATCGTTGTTGCAAAAAGTTTGTCTTGCATTGTTGGTCATGCGATATTTCTCATTAATATGCCCTGCTATAACCATGAATATCGATTTTTTATCAATAATTATTATTTTTTCGAAATCTGAAGTAGACAGTGACCTTCCTCATGCTTTGAAAGTCATGTATGCGAAATTTCATCAAGATCGGAATAAAACTGTAGATTTGTATAAAAAACGTACACACAGATCCACAGACCCACAGACGCACAGACCCACAGACCCACAGACGCACAGACCCACAAACATCCTTCTTTATATATATAGATAGACTAGAAGAGGTACCCGGCGTTGCCCGGGATAATTACACTTGCACAAACTTTTCCTTTCATTGTTAGTCATGAGATATATATTGTTGGTTCATGCAGTGTGTTTGTGAATTGCGTGCTGATACCATTGTTGATACCTATTGTTGTACCAACTTTGCCTTGCATTGTTGGTCATGAGATATTTCTCATTAATATGCCTTGCCATAACCATGAATATCGATTTTTTATCGATATTTATTATTTTTCCGAAATCTGAGTTAGACAGTGACCTTCCTCATGCTTTAAAGGTCATGTATGCGAAATTTTATCAAGATCGGAATAAAACTGTAGATTTGTATAAAAAACGTACACACAGATCCACAGACCCACACACAGACCCACAGACCCACAGACGCACAGACCCACAAACATCCTTCTTTATATATATAGAAGATTATTATAGAGCTTGACTATTACCATTCCTTATATCATGTTGACCGTGCGGCCCATTTTGTTTATCAATGGCTCAACAATTTGGATCATCATAGAACTACTGAACAACTCAAGATAGTGATCTCTGTAAGATTGTCTACTTTTTGAATCTACAATATCCGTATAATGCCATTTATTTATGCAATGTGTCGTCTGGTCATGACCTCTGCTCCTTACACTCCTATTGATAAGCTAACTTCTTTTCGCTCTCATTTATATCACAATTATACAGGCGGAGCACAAAGTCATTCTCTGAAAAAGAAAATTAATAAATAAAAACTACGACAGATACACTCACATGTCGAAAGTCATGGAATAACAGTGGACTATTTTTCAAGTGGCAGTAGCATCATGTGCAAACAGTATAAATATGCAAATCAATGTCAGTAGGTTTAGTTACACTGTCATGAGTAAGGGGTGAGGTGTTCAGTGTGACATTGGCTACACGACGAGAACTATCCGAGTTCGAACGTGGCCTGGTATGTGGAGCACAACGTATGGGTCATTCAATATCGGAGGTGGCTCAAGAATTCGACATCCCACGGTCCACGGTTTCAAGAATCTACCGAGAGAACCAACTTGATGGCATTACCTCCCACCTTGGACAACGCAGTGGTCTACCACACCTTCTAAATGAACGGGACCAACGGCGTCTGAGTAGGATGGTCACCGCTAACAAGCAACTGATACTACGCCAGATGACATCAGATTTTAACCAGGGTGATACCAAGGCTGTATCGATGCGAACTGTGCAACGAAATCTGGTGTCCATGGGATATGGAAGCAAAGACCCACGAGGGTACCCTTGCTAACAACAAGACATCGTCAGCGACGTCTCTCCTGGGCCCATGAACACGTCGACTGGAGACTTGCCAACTGGAAACGTGTGACTTGGTCTGATGAGTCTCGGTTCCCGCTGATACGAGCTGATGGTAGGACTCTTGTGTGGCACAGACCCCATGAAGCCCATGGATCCAAGTTGTCAAGCATGCACTGTGTAAGCCGGTGGTGGCTCCGTAATGGGCCATTGTGGGAAGCTCTCCAGTCGGAATGGTTGGCAATGTCTTCAGATGTCTTCCAGCGACTTGTGGAATCAATGCCACGTCTCACTGTGGCACTTCACCGGGTTAGAGGAGGCCCCACACATTATTAGGTGCTATCCCATTACTTTTGGCATGTGAGTGTAGATACATACAATTTTTTGCATAATAATCTTCATCTCAAAAAGTTTTTTTTCACATCGTTTGTACACTTTAACATGTGCACCTTTCGTAGCTCTGAGAACATCTAGACGATATTCAATTTCTCGCCACGTATTCGCCAGCATATCTTCTTTTACCGTCAATATCACATCCGTTATTCTTGCCTTTAATGTGCTCACATCGGTGTAGCAAGCACTTTATCCTTAACATATCCCCACAAGAAAAAGTCTAAGGGTGCTATGTCCGAAGAACGTGGGGGCTATGGTTGGGAAACGTTGAATCAAAGAATTCACGAACTGATAATGCTCTGTGTGGCGAGGCACCGTCCTGTTGATAAATTATCCATGGTTGGTACTCACAACGCATTGAGCTTTCTCTCTCATAGACGCCATTTTCAACATGACCGATATTAGTGCCATGTATATCACTTCGGCTCCTAGCGTACCAGAGTTTAAAAACATTTTGAGATGGAGATCATAATACAAAATACCGTATCGATCTATCGGACACAGTTTTTTTTTTAATAATTTTCTTCATCAGGTAAAGACTTTGTTCATCCTGTATATTGAGTCTTCACACATACTGCAGTTTGAAAATAATCAGAAACAGAATTACATATGGGATGTCATAAGTCAGTTTGTTGGTAAAATATTACGTTCGAGAAAATCAGTTTGTTGGTAAAAATGTTTTATAAAGTGGGGATAAAAAAGGGTAAAACAGACAAGGATTATGAAAAGTATGGGATATTTTAACCCACTTTTCTGCCCTTTCATAATCCTCAATTTCATCTCTAATCTTTTAACCCTCATTTTAACTCTGTTTTTATCCACTTTTTATCCTTAAAGACACATTCATTTCCTACTGTATATCATTTGTCTCGTAATTTAAAAAAAAATTACGGATAGAATGAAAACTGTTAAAATGACAATTTATATACCGTAAAAATTTCTTCTTTGGATCTATATCATTTAAACGAGTACAGACAGGACAAGAGACAAAATACCTAAAATAATCCCAAATAGTAAGAAGAATGATTTTACCGCCAAAGCGGATAAAGAGAGCACATTTTCGTGTTATAGCATCATACAGGGATACATAGAATTAACCTACATTTTAAAATACTTGGAGAAAAATATATAAATATGAAAATTAAATTGTAAATTACTATTTAAGTAAACTAACGTAGAGAGAGAATTTAAACGAATAAACTTGAAGAACTGAAAAGTTAAATGGAGAGTGAAGTTATTCTTTATATATTTGAACAAATAAAAGTTCTTTAATTTGTAGGCATTCCCACATAATGTTAAACGAAATGAGGCACAACTGCTGAAGCATTATGTGTAAGCATCTATTATATTTTCATATTCAATTACTAAAGTGTTTCTACGTTATAATCTACCATTGAAGCAAGCCATTAACTACTACCAATTAGCAATATGTCTCACAGTAATTAGTTTAGATAATATTAAGCCTAACAACAATATGCTTTTGATACCAATAAGCTATGGATAACAATAGGTCTAACAACTCGTAAGGAGTTGGTTGATATATTACACGCCATATCTTAGCACTGACAGTTTCCAAAGGTAACATATAGGGTGAATACAAAAGTCTGAACCCCCCTTTTATTTTTTGAACCGAAGCAGATATGTCAATTTTGATGAATCCAATGAATACGAAGTTGTGGGTGGCCTATCCCATGGTGCACTTTTCATCATCCCAAATATGCAAATTAAGACACATTCAAAATTTATCTCAATACCGTAAGGGATAGAGAAAAAAACCCAATTGCAAAATTGTTCAACATAAAAAAACAAACAAAACAAAAAAAAATCATCCAAATCGGACCAACCAATCACCCACAATCAGAAGATCATGTTGACCATTTCCGGAACAGTGTGGCTTGCCATCCTGGAATTGTTCTCTCTTCTGTGTGCTAAAACATGCCTTTTATTTGCTTTTCCGCATGAAAGTGAATGCGACTATGGTAATTTATGTTAATTTTTTGATTTGCATGCTTTACATGATGGAAATATCAACATTCAGTTTTCCTTGTGCAGTGTGACTGTTTGTAAGCTACAAACAGTTCATCACGTGATTGTGGGTGATTGGTTGGTCCAATGTAGATGATTTTTTTTTCTGTTTTGTTTGTTTTTTTATGCTGAACAAGTTTGCAATTGGATTTTTTTCTCTACCCTTACGGTTTTTGAGATAAATTTTGAATGTGACCTAATTTGCATATTTGGGATGATGAAAAGTGCACCATGGGATAGGCCACCCACAACTTCCTATTCATTGGATTCATCAAAATTGACATATCTGCTTCGGTTCAAAAAATAAAAGGGGGGTTCAGACTTTTGTACTCACCTTGTATAGTACCATTAAAACACGTACTACTAAACAATTCCCACTATCATTATTTACGCGTTATATTCATTCATGAGACGTCCTTACACGTACACGTGCCACTAGACGAATATGTGCTACCACTAGTTATTCTTATATATTCGTTCATGAGACGTCGTGACGATTTGTTTGATATATTACATGCCATATCAGATTATAGGAAATTTTTAAGGGGGTCTCATAATGGTACCAGTGGAGCACGTGCATTAGAGCACGAACCTATTCCGGCTATCTCACGTTCGAACTTGTTGGTGCTCTGTCCCATATTTAATGGATTGGTGAAAACAGAGTGTGAAAGAGTTAATTCGTTTTGAAGTTATAGCAATACATAATAAGCTCCCTACGAATAAAAAATTCTTTTGACTTAGAGACCGATCTCCCCTTTCAATGATCGCATCCTGACACCATTCTCATTAACGTTTAGAGCACGCGCAGAGCCGAACCGAAATGCTCAGCACGCGTTTTCCACAATGCAATGCAATTCGTCTCTTCTAGCAATTCACTAAACGCACTCTCTCTCTATTGCAACGCAATGCATTGTTGGAATTGTGTCTACAGATGGATGGACGGACAGCTAGAAAAACCATCACATAAGCACTTTTCTACGAAAATGTGCTAAAAACAGAACTTGCAATGTAACTATACAAAAGCTTGTTAGAGATCTATGGTAACAAGTTACAGAGGGCCAAAAAAGGTTGAAAACTCCTTTCGCCACCATCGAGTGTGTTCGATCTGGTAGCCATGCATCGCTGCTATTACCCTGCATGGCAGTTTCCACTGCAAGAGACTGGAACCCGAACACCAAGATCAATTTTTAATCACTCATGTTGACACGCTTTTTCAAAGACCCTCCACTGTTCGCGGTCGTCTCTTTCCGAGGGCCCGTTTAAGTAGGTCAAAGCCAGAAAAAATCCATATGTGATGCATCCAGCGACAGCAACTTGACGGGTATGTCGCTGAACGCAGCAAGTTGACGCGACGGTGTGACTCGACGCCTTGTGTTAGAGTCCTTGTTTACTTCTGTACCGTACAAACTGGGGATGTCACGGGTAAATATGGGGGTTAGAACGTTAGTCTGATAGTACATGGCGTTGACTTTGGCCTTTGACTCAACACTGCCGTTGTAGCTGTATCCCGCCACGATCATGAAACCATTTGAAAATGTTTCCTTGAATTCATGGTACCATTTTCTGAAGTCCTTAGGACTACTTGGGAGGTAAAAAAATGGCTCGGCCCTTTGTTGTAGTCGCTTAAATAACCACACTCCTCTTCTTGTGTGGCCACGTATTTTCACTTCCCATCCGCCAAGTATCTTTCATACAGTTTACGGCAGTTGGTCCGTCACTCTTGAACATGACCAGGCAACAATTTATGAACGCGGCTCTTGTGTCGCTTCTCCAGTTGTAAATCATGGTGAATAATGTGCACACGTCCCTGCCTTCTGTGCAATGGGCCGTTGTGTTGGTGGGTTACATCCAGTGACGAGAGCCCGAATTTTCTGGACGACGTCAGGAGTACCGCTAGTGGATGGACTCGGATTAGCCTGCTTTTTACCCTCAGGAATGGCGCACTTTTGGCTTTGCCAATGTTATTTAGTACACTTGATATCCCTCTCCTGGAAACTATGAAGCCTCGCTTTTTGCATGCTTTCATAATTTCGGAATGCTGTAGCTGAATTTGACGTCGGAAAGAGCGGTTATGTAGTCCTCCCATTACGTGTCAAATTCCGCTGGCATAACTCAATGTTTTTAGCTCGCTGTTCGAATACTAACTATTTTAATACCTGCCTTAACAATACTCAACGTAATAGCTCACGTGAAATGAACGCGCGAGCCAAATTTAAATATGCTAATTCTTATCATAGATCCCTAACAACCTTTTGTACAGCGGTTTGAATACGTTACAACTAAACGATTTGAATATGCAAATACTGGGAGTACGTTATCACATTGTGAACGAGGTTTACCGAAGGTTTTGCCGAGTTCGAATTGCCGACAAGTTCATCCTGCAATACTGCATTTTTATCCTGCATGTGATAGATTCTTCATGGACGTTCATATACCACAATTGATGCAGCAGTGGTTTAGCGAGCACCAAGTCACAGTTCTTAGCCCCAAAGAGAATATTCTTGACATGTTGGAACGACATATCCGACAGCAAGAAAAAAAATTTGCGAAGAGAATGCTTCCATTCATTGACTTACAAATGCTTCAACATGTTACTGACTCTGTGCAATCCGCATAAGGTGATGCAATTCCGACCAAAATGTGTTCAATAAAACATCAAACACATGTTTCTAATTCATTGACCAGTGTATACATGTAAGAATATCGCACTGTGAACAATGTTTCATGTGACAGGTTTAAGTATACTCGCAAGGCTTCTGAAAAACTGAATTGTTTCTATAGTCACATCTCTGTCATATCTAGTTTAATTTATGAACTCTATTTTCCTATTAAGGTCAGTAAACTTTTAATCTCCGTAATAATACATATTCACTACAAAACTTCCATCAGGAATCAAAATATCTCAAAACAATGCGGATGAGGGAAAGGCTCCTTTTTTCCACTAACCCATTCAATTGTATCCCACCTTATCAATTTTATCGTTTGAAAATTACTCCTTTGACACTTGAATGGCCCTGAATGTGGAAATGAATCGAGATACAAATTTGGTTATTTAGCTCCCAATTAAATCGATGCGTGTGGGTGGTTTGTGAATGGGTGGGCTCATCGTGAACAGCCTCCTTCCTCCTTTTTTTAAAATTCATTTCTTTATTATTTTTTTTGTTTTATTAGTATCGATGGGTGAGGGTAGACTGTGTAATTACAGACGCCGTTTCGTGAGGGAACAGTCTATTATTATAAAAAAATAATGTGGGGGAAAGAAAGGGGTAAAAAGGCCAGAGTAGAGGAAAAGGAATTGTATCACGCTCTCTGATGCATCACCTGCGAACACAGACAGAGACCGCCACTCCTCCCACTCTCTCTTTTGCGCAAGCCCTTTGTGGTATTGGTTGGTTGGCTTCAACGGGTTAACGGCCTCGGCCACCATTGTCAGTTGCATGCGCAGTAGCCACTGTGCCAAGGTCAGGGCGGCGGCGATCGCCTTCTCGATTCGATCAATCTTGTCTGTCTCTGTCTGTCTGTTTCGTTCGATGTCCAGACTTAATGGGCAGCCTTTTTGAATGACCATTAAGACTCGCACATTTTGGGCTCATCTTTTTTTTTATTGTTGCTATTATTATTATTGTTGTTGTTATTTTTTTTTTTATTTCAGACTTTCTTAATCTCTTCACTTTTCACACGCTCTATGATTAGGAGGAGGCGACCCACCCCCTTGATGACGAAGCGTCCTCTCCTCCAGCCCAAATTGATTTAATCTACATTTAATAAGCGGATCTTGCCCCAATGATTTAAGGCTTTTTCTTCAACTTTCTTTGAAACACATTTAGTGGCGATTTTTACTCTCTACTAAAGGGCTCTTGGAGTTTTTGGTTCGTAGAAATGAGATGTGTCATTTTAAGCTTTATGTTGGCTAACAGGATCTAATTTTGTAGAGTGAACAATTCTCAACTCTACTGAAACGTGATGGATTTGGCTAATTAATTTTTATGTGATAAAAGTGCGATATTAAGGAACTATGTTGAAACACTGGAATAACAAATCATTAATACGAAATTTATGAATTCGCATGGCGCGGTGTACCTTCTCTAATTAGCCTTTCAATTATAGTTTTCTTTAGAAAATTTACTTTTCTCGTTCGACGTATTCATTTAGCTGCCGGTTATTCAATTAGTGTTTAAAATAATTTATCTTATATTAACATGCTTTTGATATTATAATGTGCGCTCCACGAATTAATTTTGTACAAGCGCTCGTTCATTTGCCCAAGAATGTTAACATTTGGATAGAATTACAACATTTGCATGCGATTTAAATAAAATATCACTACAGCCTCAAGTAATTTTAATTCATCTCATAGAGTTATATTGACGCTTTATAATAATAATGATATTTGAAAGTATCATACATATCATTTTATGCATATGCAGAGTTGATTGCAGACACTGCGCAATAGTTAGATTAGATTCAAGGTATGAAATTGCTAGAAAAATATAAGGGAAAAATAAACACTGAACTACTAATGAGATATATTAAGAGAAGTTTTATATCTAGATTTTTTATTCTAATCACAAAAACATGATTTAAAAGTTTTATTTTATGATGGAGTGACTATCCTGCCTTGCACGGAAGCTGTGCAAGTCTGTTGAAACCGGTGAGTTTTCTAATCGGTATACGGCATCCTATCTTAAGAGGTGCTCTAGAAAAGTAAAACTACTAATTTTTTTTTAACATTAATTTTATTCGAATTATTGGTTATGTTAACATTATAACAGACCTCAACTCAAAACAAGTAAACTAAAATTTCATTTCATTTCTTTAAAAAAAAATTAAATTAAAAATAATTTAAGAATAACTCAAGAATGGTCGATCAGAGTTTATCCTACGCCATACCTAAGGATGTTCTTTCTTATTTTCGTCAACAATAAAAATAATTTATTTAAATCCTGAAAATATCAATATCAAGTCTCATTATCGGCTTCGGTGGCTCAGGGGTTGCGTGGTCGCCTCTGATGCCCGAGGACGCTGGTTCGACCCCGGCCGAGGACGACGAGGATTTTTTCACGGGGAAAATCCTGAGATCACGCACTTCCTTCGGTCCCGTTGGTTTCGTGTAGTCGTTTGCCGGCTGCACGTTAAAGAAGCCTTGCAAGGCAAAATTTGCGGCCCCTATAACGCCGTCCTGAAATGACCATGACAGTGGAAAAGGACGTTAATACCAAACAAAACAAACCAATCAAGTCTCATAAATGTTCAATAATTATTTCTTTTCTTTATACGATGCTTCTCCGTAAAGTAAGTACCGTTTCGTTCTACTGCCACCGCAATGCTAGTGTCGCAGTTCCGAGCATGCACACTCGTCTCTCTGGTTCATTATCTTTGCACTGATGCTATTACAGCCGGATTGTCGCGTTTACATTTGTTAGTGAACGATGAAAATGTTTAAGACAATTTCTGATCCCGCGGACTGTGAAGTGCGTTCTGTAATACGGTTTTTGAACGCAAAGAATGTTAAGCCAGCTGAAATTCATCGTCAACTTGTAGAGATTTATGGGGAAAATGTAAAGTCTGATGGAATGGTGAGAAAGTGGGCTAGACAGTTCAATGATGGACGAACCAATGTTCGTGAAGAAACACGGAGTGGGCGGCCTTCTGTTGTCAATGATTATTCGGTTGAAAAAGTGAATGAAAAAATTCGTAAAAACAGATGGTTCAGAATGGTTTTTTGCAGTCTTCGATGCGAAATTTTATGATGTTCTTTATGAAGGTGGTATGAAGATAAGATCACAATGTTCAAAATGTCTACAACTGAGCAAATGGTGAGGGTGTCAAAAGAAGAAACGGCGATTGCTAGATCACACAAAGTGATGAATGCCCAAGTTTTGCTTCAAGACACCGAGAGCAGAGTGCAATTGCAACAATAGATTACCAAGTAGTGAATAACCCCACTCAGATTGCTAATTCTTTTGAAATTCTAATTATTTCCACCTCAGCGTTTCAAATTGGTAAATGAAATTAATTTTATTCTTTTTTGCAAATTAAGATTATCCCCCTCAAAGTAGTTCCCTTGGGTGACAATACACCGATGGAGGCGGTTTTTCCATTGTTTGTAGCAGTCCTGGAAGGCTTCTGCTATAATATTTTCCAACTCGTCAGTTACTCTCTTTTTGTTAAATTGGGATTCCTTAGTATTTCTTCTAGCAATGAAATTGGTAGAGACTTTGCAATACAATAACGGGAGACCAGACTTTCCGACTAGTTTCGCCATTTATTCCTGGCTTTGTCAAGGATACACACAAAAGGCTTCACGCCCTTATATACAGAAGTATGGTACAATGGAATTACATGATTGGATCAAATACAACGAGTATAGTAATAAAGTTTAGGTACAATGGCTGGAAAAAGGTATAAATTTTTTACATTATTCAAAGTACCATAATGGTGCCCATTCAAAAGGTTTTTCAGCCGAGAGAATAAAAAGTATTCATACGGACTGCGATCCGCTGAATAGATGCACTGGGGAATCACAAGAATGATTTTTTTCGCCAAAAATTCGATTATGGAGATTGCCGTGTGAATGGACCATCCAATGCCTGGTGCAATGGTTAAAATCTGATGGACGGTAAAGAGGTTCAAACTTAACTCGACGGTCTCACATTATTCTTAAGCTCAATCGACGGTCTCACATTAAAGAGCCCGCGGACAGTGAAGTCGCTTTTCTTGCATACATCTTTCCTGGTGGGTCGATATTTTTTGTCAAAGAGTGTGTTAGCCTGAGTATTAGGTCCGGGTTCAGAAAGTCAGAATCTTAATATCTCGCAAGGTTGAAATTACATTAAAACACTTCAAACTTAAATTACGACAGTTAGCCAAAAGAATACGAAGCTTGTAGCAGCGAGCCTGATGATAGGTTAGTAGCCTTAATCCAAGAGCCTTGGTGCGCGCGCAACAACTGGCAGCAGTGCTATTGTTATCAGTCTGGGCAGCAATGAATGCTCGAAATGTGCAAGATCGAAGCGTCCAAGCAAGAACAGCGGAAAAATAGCCGGCAGCCGAAGAAGTACCGAACGCAGCTGAGTCCAGGTAAAACTGTTCCGGCCGTCTTCCTCGATTTCGAGGCTCAGTTCACCCCCCTCCCCCACATCACACAATATATTCCAATAGCTCTATTGTGAAGAGGGATCAAGAACATACGGTCAGACTTCCTGTCCCGCGGGGTCATACTCTCTACGACAACGCACGACCACACGCCCTGAAGAAAACCATAATTACCTGGCACGCTTCAAGTGGGAGGCTTAGAATATACGGGGTAGTTATAATAAAGTTCCCTGCTTCTGCGCGGACTACAGACCGCGTTATTGCACGGATAGTGATGAAACTTTGTGTATAGACTATGCGGAGCATGGGGAGGAGAATTCCAAAAGAAAATTTATTAGTGCATACGGTTGCCACCAGCGTAAAAAGTGGCGCTGCTCATCTTTCTTAAACCTCTCGTCGTCTTGGGCCCTGTTCGCAATCCCTTCACACGTTGATATTCTCGTAGTCCTGTTGCACTATTGCTACTGTTCTGGTAATAGAGCTTCAGCAGGAGCGCACGTTCTTTCTTTCCCAAATGACATGGTGACCTCTGCAGATTAGGTATTCACAGACGCATTGCGCTTTTGCATACGGCGCCACTTTTCCCCCCGTATGCAAATGCAACTTTGTCTCTCATCGCTGTAGATGGCTACTTGGTAATACGTATCCGGTTTTTCCAAGAGGTTCCCTCCGATTTTGGTTGTTCCATTCCACAGTTTTTGCTTAATTTTTGTTAATAAATTTTCTGTAGGAATTCTCTTCCCCATGCACTGCTTAGCCTATACAGAAAGTTTCATCATTATCCGTGCAATAACGCGGTCTGCAGCCCGCGGAGAAGTAGGGAACTTTAATTATTTATATCCACCCAGTACACTCTACAAGTCCTGAACTCTTACCATTCCGATTTTTAACTTTTTGGACCAATAAAAAAGAGATTAAAAGGATAGCGGTTTAACTTTTTCCGACGCAGAGCTCAAGGTAGCGGTGCAAGATTGGTTTCATACTTCTATGCAACTGGTATCCGGCGGCTTGTGACGAAGTGAGAGAAGCGTGTCACCAGTGATGGGGACTACTGACAAGTATGTTCATTTTTGTCCACAATTCCTCGCCGATCGTTTTCGTCTGACTGCCCCTCATACAGGATCACTTAAAGAACACTTATTCTACGTTCAGAATTATCTATTGTCCCCCCGCTTGAATTTAAGCTTTCTTTAATCTACATGAGATGTCATTGAGGAAACATCAAAGCCACGACGGAAAAATTACGTGCTCGCGGGAGTATCTAGGACAGAGTTGTCGACAACGGTTCAACAAGACTGGATAGCATGAACTCATTGAGCACTCCGACATCTGGCGACGTCGATAGTGCAGCGTTTGGAGAGAAGGACTGGCATGTTATAAAGAAAATATTTATTATGAATGAAAATGTTTATTATTGCAAGCAAATTTATGAACTGTGTGTACTCGGTACTAAAATAATTGATAATCTTTTAATGGAAATACTAAATGTTTTCTTTGCACCTGCCTGATTGACGGTTATTCAAATGCATACGCAGAACTGCTGTAGCTACTAAAGATAATAAAGTCAAAAATTGTAAAATTATTCCAACATGCACAAATGTTAAAGTTCATAATCCTGCCCCCCCCCCCTTCAAAAATCTGTCTTAATTATTATTAATTAATGATGTCGATGTCTCCGATTGAAAATTTACAAAAAAGACGAAAGCTTGCCGTGCTCTTCTCTCTTATTGGTTAGACTCCAGAGGCCTTACCGTAAGAAAATTTGAGCTGAAGAAAGCGGCTGTTTGGCTTCCTCTTTAGAAATCGATTCGTTCGTCGTGCGCTCAACCTGTTGAATGGCGGCGTCGACGAAAACTGTTGAGAGATTTCTCTGTAAAGATCGAAGTTCCGTGAGCGATAAGTAAATTTTTTCCCCACCTCGCCAGCCTCCTTTCAGGCCCTATTTCAAAAGCATAATGCGAATAAATGAAGTGAACGAGGAGGGGAATTTGGACTGCCGACATTGATCTCTGCTCTACTTTACCCTTCATCCATTGTCTAGCAATGGCCGCAAGGGGTTGAAGGGAGCTCAACACAGGCCAGAATGTTTAATAATAAAAGGCTGGACGAACAGTAGGGGGTCATCCTTTTTCAATAATCCTCCTATCCCTTAATGTCGTCTCCTTTTATCTCTGCCCGTAATCAGGCCTTTGCGTTCTCTCTCTCTCTCTCCGTATTCTATGACCCCCTCCCTTCGAACGATCGATCGGTTACAATGGCTCTACCCTCCTCGTATCCATCTACCCTCACACGTACACCTGTTGTGGCTTTCTGCTGAAAAATATCCTTTTTAAAATGATTGATGATGTAAGAAGCGCTGGATGTGAGTCACTCCTACGCACGTCAACGACACTTATCACCAGATTATTAACACAAATGGCGGTTTTAATTAAATGTTTTAAAAATTACACGGTTGAGCTACGTTATTATGACCACCAGCTATTGACCAGAATAATCGCCGTGTGCAGCACAGACAGCAGCTAGACCGCGTGGGAGAGAGTCAATATTATGGAAGGTATCCATTGATGTCTGGTGTATGCAGATTGCAATGCGTCCGACAGCCACTGAAGGCTGCTTGATGGAGAATCTATTCAGCCAATATTGCGGTGATCCAAAAATACTCGATTGGACTTAGGTCTGGGAATTAGAGAGCTTAGAAGTCCAGGTCGTGCTCTTCTAATCATTCCTAGACAATTCTGGTCATATGACAAGTCGCGTTCTCCTGCTGGAATATCCCATCCACTCCAGGGAAGAAGGCAACATAGAAGAAGTATACCTGATCGGCAACGATGGACAAATGACGAAATTGGATGATAGAGTGCCTTTCAGGCGTATCACTGAACCCAGATAATGGCAAGAAAACATACTCTACACTGCTACATAAACATTGCCATCACCAGTTTGTGTTCGTCTAACATTCCTTCCAGGGTGATTCTTTTCAAAGGCTTCCCGTTAATACGACAACATTCATCTTCTAGATGGAACAGAAATGTGATTCGTCGGAGAAAGCAACCCTTGGCCAATCACGACGAGTACAATTTTTGTACTACAATGCAAATTGTAGCTATTTTTGGCCATGCACCCTTTTCTGTATGGGTGCAGTGACCATCCGTATGTTTCGGAGTCCCATAGGCAATAAGGTTAGGGGCCGTTCAAGTATTACGTAATGCGGTTTGGGGGGAGGGGGTCTTGTAAAACGTTACGGTGCGTTACAGGGGAGGGAGGGGGAGTCAAAAATCTTCAAAAACTGCGTTACGTAATACTTGAACGGCCCCTTAGATGTATTGTCCATATCGATAATTAGTAATTTTTCGAAATCTGAGATAGACAGTGACCTTCCTCTTGCTTTGAAGATCAAGTGTTCAAAATTTCATCAAGATCGGAATAAAACTAGATTTGTATAAAAAGCAAACAAACCCACAAACCCACAAACCGATACACGTCTGGCAACCTCCTGGTTCATTTGGACAGTGAGTTGCTCAGTTATTGCATGCTGGTCGGCCTGCACACATCTTCGCAATCGACGTTCACTTTTCACCTCAGTGTGTCTCCGCCGTTTCTGTACCGTCACCGTTAAGTTAGCAATGGTACCGTTTATCGAATCAAGTACAGCAGCACGCGAACAGTTCACAAGTTTAGCGCAGTTTCGGAAGTGATAAATAACAATAAATTTACCCATGATAGCAACAATAGATATACCCATCAAGCGAGCTCGAGCCAACTTCCCTTTTTTTCTATCGCTACCGAAGCCCAGACTCTATAATTATGGTTTGGTCCATATTGAACAAGTTGTGCACAGTGTGGACCAAACATTAGAGATGCCTTCCAACTAACGTATCGATACACATGAACAGCACATCGTATATACGGGAAAGCGGAGTGTTGGAAACCTAATATTGTGGACAACTGAGTCCTAAACCTTTTTCCCAGATTTATAGCTCTGATGTTTCCCTGAAGGCTTCAGGGACTTTGCGGGCCGCTGAATAATCCTAAACTCAGATGAGCATTTCTCAAGTCGTATCTAGATGGTAGGGAGACGCATATTCTTGTCGGAACACTATCACATGCAAAATGCTCGAAAACCATGAAGAGGCATAAATGATCTCTTACATTTCAGTCTACCTGCGCAGTAGAATGATCTTAATACGACAAAATGATGTCAGCTTCCATTTCCGATGCACTACTTCTGGCGAGAGAATCCGGAATTTCTATTTATAGGGGAGAACGGAATAGTTGATACATTTTTCGGTTTTTAAGTTTTCTATTTTTTCCCCTTTAGAAATAAAAGCTTATTGTGTTGATTTTTAAATTGGCCAATATCATTTTCATGTATGGTATATTGTCCATAAAAAAATTTTATTCCACTATGTAAAGGTGTCTCAATGTGCCCCATATTGAAGTAAGTTGATACTATGGCTTCACTTGAACAACCTAGATAATATTTCCGATGTTAAATTGAATTGAAAAAATGGTGTGAAATTATCTTAGATACTGTTCTTTAACAACTACAGAAGGTTGATTGCGATCTTTGGTAAAGATTTATTGCCTGAATGCTGACAGAAAGCACGCGAAATGATGCTATTACATCCGCATTGTTATGTTTCATTCGTAAGCAGTAAATGCCATGAAAAAATGTCCTCAAAAATCGGACCTTACTGGGAAGGGTACATTACTGCCCTTTCCGACGCCAATTACAGCGACTCTGTTATAATTAGCGCGTATAAAACATGAAATTTCTTTTTTGCGAGGAAAGTCATATCGGCGGTACTGATTGGAAAAAGAAAATCCCAGGAAGTAACAAAGTCTTTTCACAAATAAGAATTGTTTACTACAGGACCCAACCTAAACTTATGTTTCATAACTCATTCTATTAATTGTACAGGGCGATTCAGAACTTATGTTACAGAAGAATAAGGTAGATAGAGCGTACTAAAACAAACATTTCTTATTAAGCAATGTGTGTCCTTTCTCGCACCGGTACGGCACTACACTTACAAGGGAATCCCACATAGCCTATCCGCTTTAAAAACGGAGTATTTTTATGGTTATGTATGTTCAAATTTTTTCATTTTCGCGGTTTATTTTGAAAGAAACAAAATTTCGCACTCTCTTATTTTGCAAGCATCTATAGTAGCTTCAGATGAGTAACATACGGAGGGTTGATTCAGATAAAATGAGACGACTTTGCAGTTTCTGTTACGATGGTGTAATACCATGGCGCCACCATCGGTTGTGTTCGTTGTGAGAGCCACGTTGTTGGACTATCGCCCGGCACCGTAATTTCCACTGAAGTAGGCTGAGTTTGAGGGACTCCATGGAAAGTTCGTTCCACACCTGCTGATACACTTTCCATAGCCCATCAACGGTTCTTGGTCGGCGACTTCCGAACCATCGTTTCAGGAGACCAAAACCACAGAAATCCATCGGTGATGCGTCAGGAGATTTTACAGGCACATGAGAGAAGGGAATAACTCGTAAGTCCGTCTCCTTCCATCTTCCTGTAGTAAGCCACAGATGACTTGGCAGTGTGGCTTGATGCCTTGTCCATGTGGATCCAAACTTTTGCGCTTTATGACGTCGCTCCAGCCCAAGATTGTCATGAATTATTCTGGAGACTGTTGCCTGTGAAATACCTTTCCTTTGGGCTAGACATTTCTGTGTGTGGGGATTTTCTTTCAGCACTTCAGACCGGCTTTTCTCGCACCACCTGAGCTGGGCGTGTTGGCTGGGGCTTGTTTCTGGTCTGCTTCTCTGCTCGTCCACGTTCATTAGATGGTCGCAATTTGTTATTTTTGATTATTCGACCCACAGTAGCTTTGGATACCACAATACCATTTCGTTTGCATAATTCCACAATGCACGAAAGACTGAAGTTAGCGTCGGAAAGGCCAAACATATATCCTTCCCAAAAAGCTGTGATTTTGGAAGCCATGTTTCAGCACGAAATGTCCCAAATAACAGCAACAAGTGTATACAAAGCTAATCCCCATGAATAGTGGACGAGTCATGCAAATCACATTCCATCAAGGTCTTACGCGGCGTTTAAAGTCGTCTCATTTTATCTGAATCAACCTTCCGTATTTCAATATGGTGGAAATCTATGACATACATGTTCGAGGGATTCACTTGTTAGTTCAGTGTTTTGACTGTCCCGTCCCATGGCCAGCAAGAAGACCGTAGTGTATGCCACGGGTGCGGGCCATAATCCCGACAGCCACAATCCCGACACCCAGAATCCCGACAGCCACAATCCCGACAAGCCAAAATCCCGACAAGCCACGTATTCCCGACAGATTACAATCTATTATCCCGACAAAGCAGAATCCCATTTATTTCTATTATGTTTTATGGAAGTGCTGTTATATGCGGAGTGCTTTTGTTTATGATTCGGTATGTGTACAATTTTATCATTGGTTTTATTAGCTTTATTAATATTTTTAGTTTATTTTTCAATAAATTGTTCAATAAATTGCGATTCAATAAAATATTTATTACTTTTATTCAAAATGGGACGTTATGTGCAATACCACGAAGATAGTTCATCAATAGTCGGTTTACTCTGTCTCTAAATACTGCCATAAGTCTTCTCTGTCTGTCGAGTACAGCTCTCTTCGGAGTAGGATATGGCTGACCGCGAAAAATACTTTCCACTTCTAAATCTACTCGTTGTTGTTCTTTTTGAAGCTCTTGTATAATTTTGAAAAGACCAACATGACTGCTGCGGCCAAGCAATGTCTCCCATCTCCTGTGCCAGGCTTCTACGGCATTCTGAGTATGAGGAATGCTGAGCTCAATTGAATCTGCGACACTCCACAGTGCGGGTGGAAATATAGGCGGAGAACGTATAACTTGTCCACGATTTCGGTTTCTTATTCTCCCGTGAACGTAGTTTTCTTCGAACCACTTCACTACATCTATAGATTCGGGAGGCATCTCAGCTTTTAAGATGTCAAATGATGCTGGCATTTCGTTAGCTGGGACAAACGCCAGCGCAAATAAATGACGTAACAATAAGCTGAATTGTTCATCGTTACCGTAACGTACTGATAATCCGCAAGCTTGAAATGAATTAGAAAACGAGCATGAAAACCAGGTGAGATAGGACAAGAGAAAGGACCAATGATAAAATTGTACACATACTGAATCAAAATGACAGAATTACTAAAAAAAAAAAAGTTACAGTCCAACTTCGCATACAAAAGCAATCCGTACGAATGATTCCCAACAGTACTCCCAACAGCACTCCCATAAAACATAATAGAAATAAATGGGATTCGGCTTTGTCGGGATAATAGATTGTAACCTGTCGGGAATACGTGATTGTAACCTGTCGGGATTTTGGCCTGTCGGGATTTTGGCCTGTCGGGATTTTGGCTTGTCGGGATTTTGGCTTGTCGGGATTGTGGCTGTCGGGATTATGACCCTAACCCGTATGCCACACCTACAGATCAAGTCGGTGTTCTTCTTCCACGGATTGTTGACGCCTGTGACACGATACGTACAACACCTATTATACAAGGTGTTTATGAATTCCATTGCCAGACTAGGAGAGGTGGTAGGGAAGGTCAAAACTAACAACTATTCCGAATTCTATTTCCCCCACAAAAGCGTTGTAAACGAGTTAAAAAAAGGTGTAAAGATCCCGACCAACCCCTGTGAATGCTGCACTGAGCTTTCTCTTATGGGGTCATTTGAAAAGCCTGGTTTATGTTACTTCAGTATTCAGTGTTGACGAACTGAGAGCAAGAATCTTTGATGCCTGTAGAGAGGTTCAGCAAAGACCAGAATTGTTTGAGAGTGCGACAGAACATGCAACATCACAGCCAAGGGTCGCCACTTCGAACAGTTGCTGTAATTGTTTAATTTAACATTGTAATAACCGTTTCTGCATTTGAACAAATAAATTGTCCGGAACTGCATATCATGATTCACCAATTAGTGCTTTGTTGCTAATTTCCTGCTTTGCATGCAGCTCTGCGGGTGTCGTGCAGTGCAGCATTCACAGGGGTTGGTCGGGATCTTTACACCTACCGGGAGATTCAGTCCATTTCTGACCATTTCACTCGAATGACGTGCATTAGGGATAAACAATTGAAAGAATATGAGCGCCATATCGAATTTCTAAATAGTTGGAGTTTGTATTGTTGCAACGGCGCTGCATGAAAATCGTATTGTTGAAAAATTGCGCCCGCTTTATCAACAGAGCAGAAATGCAAGATTGTCGAATGGTATTTCGAGACAAAACCATCTGTAACCGTGCAAAGAAAGTTCCGGAAGGAGTATAGTGTCGAGACGCACCAGGCAGGCAAGCAATCATGGATTTTGTCAAGCAATTTCGTGCCACCGAATGTGCTAAAGGCAAGAAAAAAGGCGGGAGCAAATCTCGTGTTCGAACGGCCGAAGTTGTCGAAAATGTTCGCACAAGGTTGGTCGATTTCCCTACCAAAAAGTCTGTTCGCCGCCTATCCATTGAAGAAGGGCTGTCGTATACCACGACGTGGCGAATTTTGAGAAAGGATTTACACCTGTTCCCGTATAAGATCCATGTTTATCAGGAGTTAACAGACACTGGAAGACAGAAGCGACAACAATTTGCTTCGGGGGTGGCTTTCTTTGGCCCCCTACGAGTCCTGACCTAAACCCATGTGATTTTTATCTCTGGGGGTTCCTTAAAGACAGTGTGTTCACTACACCACCAAGAACCCTAGACCAGCTGCGACAAAGCATCGTCGACTACTTCACCCTTGTGGATGCAGAAATCCTGTATAGAGTTATGAACAACTTCACCATTCGGCTGCGAGCAGTTCAAAACGTTCGTGGTGGCCACATTGAGCATATCATCAAGACTTTTCCACGGGAATAAAAACTCCGAACTGCCTAAAATATCATACTGAAATGCTAAGTTTGTAAACATTAATGAGTCAATAAATCATAGTACTGAAATGGTCAGAAATTGACTGAATCACCCTGTATTTAACTCGTTTACAACATTTTTGTTGGGAAAATGGTATTCGGAATAGTTGATAGTTTTGACCTTCCTTACCACCTCTTCAAGTCTGGCAATGGAATTCATAAACGCCCTGTATTTGAACAGACGCGGCAGTCAATGCTTCGGCGATTCCAGTGTTGTGTACAAGAAAGGGCGCGTCAATTCGAAACATTTTATACTGCACATGTTGGCAAACGTCATTGTTTATTGTTTTTCAGTAAAAGCTCAGTCATCAGAGCATCAAGTCACTGTCCTTGCATGAATGATTGCTGTAACTGAAGCACGTGTAGCGCCATACCGGTGCGAGATACGACACACATTGCTTAATAAAATATGTTTGTTTTAGTACCCTCTATCTACCATATTCTTCTGTAACGTAAGTTCTGAATAACCCTGCATAAGTTATAACACTCTGTGGTAGCTCTTTAAACTTTTAGCTTCTTAGAAATGCAATTAACTTTCACAACACAAATTGACGATCATGCAGCATTTGTTAACTGGAGAAAATTAGGCAGACTTGCTTTTTTTGCATCTCCATACCTTGTTAACTCATCTTATTCATCCAAAAGATCTGAATTCCCCAGTAATTCTTATAGGCATCGACAATATGCAATGAAAAACGTCAAGCTACAATACGCAATACCTTACGGGGATCTTCTCTTCCTCCTGTTCAACAGTCTGTCTTTAACACAAATTGATACCGTCATCTAGCTTCACTGTCCATCACGTTGATGAAACCGTGAATTTGTAATATTGATTGAAATCGGATAGGATTTCGTTAAATTCTACAAAGATCAAAATCCTTTATATTTTTTCGTTTCGAGGATGGTCTAACACTGCACGAGGAGCATTCGTACTCCAAGTAGAACAGGGGAAATTTTCAATCCCTTCTTTTTAATTCTGTTAGCTCTTGCGGTAACAATAGGATAATAGTGTAGCTTACAATAATTGAGGGCTGTGATAACAGTCTCCCTTTAAGTACTGCGTATTAAATAACTCTTTTAGGAACAAATAAAATAATAAAAAAATAATTTGGGAAAACACCGTTGATAATTATAAAGTAGTCTATTTTAACTTTTCGTCTACTTTCACATGTTTTGAGTTTTTATGTGTGAATTGGTTAGTTCTCAAATACTTTGTCTTTCTTTTAGGTTTATAAGTTTGTGTTTACCTCTGTTAAAGATTATTTTGTATCCTTGTCCAAATTATCTTTTTTTTAATTATTTTTTTATTGTGTTCATTGTTGAAAGTTAATTCTCAACTGTTTTTTTCCAACCCTTAAATCAAATATTGTAAAATTGAATTGAATTGAATTGTTATAATTATTATTAAGCTGAATGCCCTCTTGCGCAACGCTTGTCACCTCCCATCATTTACGTTTAAATTACTTTGTCAATAACTGAACACCTTTGTCCTTGCTCGCTGGAGAGAAATTGACCCCCCAACCCCTTCATTCATTGGAAATTGAAGGAAGAGGAGGGGATGTTAAAAGGATTTGTGATGAAGGGGGTTTTACACGAAAGTAAGCCCCGTCGTCGGCGGTCACCACGGGTAACTCTTAATTGTGTGTGGGACCAGAAACTGAATGGATGTAATGACTCTGAACTGTCCAGTTAATTCTGAATGAGTCCCCGTCTCTTCCTTCGATACGGAACAGGCATCTTCATTCTGCTGCCCATCCCCCTCACCACTACCACCACCACCACCCAAACCACCCTTATAACTCGATAAGAACAACCAGAGGAGAGCAGGAGTGTAATTATAAACGACATTTCTATATTTAGGGCGCCCTGTCTGTCTCTCGTTCTCTTTCAATGGGGGAAGTTCCATTAATGGGAGTAGAGTGTGTTTGTGTGTGTGTGTGGGTGTATGTGTGCGTGGGTTGTGTGGGTTCTTCATCAACCCCTGCTGTCCTAAGCGTTTCTCCATCTCTTTCATCCACACTCCTGCCTCCTCATTCGAATCTTTCATTTCCTCTCTATTGCACTCGCAGACAATGAACGGAATCTGTTTTGCTGGGGTTGCTGCGAGAGGGAATTCTATTACCAGTCGACGGTGGGCCATTTCGTGAAATCATGCGTCCTACTATACTAGGCTGCGAGAGGGAGCTGGGAAGATGGGGGTTGGCATTGAGATTAAATAACGCGCCTCCGTACAATGCAATCGTTGTACAAAAGGTTCCAACCACCGAGTCCTCCCTTCAAAAGGACTTAAGCGAAAGCGCAAACAAATGGCGAACAATAGGGACAAAAAAAAGAGAAAACATGAGTCGTTGGGTTTATTTATTGTCAGGAATAAATTTTGAACGGAAAGGAGTACAGCGTCCTTAGAAAAGAAAGAAACTTTAAACGTCTAATCGTGTTAACGGGATCAAGACATTTTTTCCCATAGCGAACCGCACTGTTATGGAATGTAGGTGATATGCTAATTTTGTGTGTTGCATTGTATTGCGACCCATATTTCCTGTTATATCTCTTGATCTACATACAATCTTTGTCTAATAGGGGTAACTGCGGCTTAAAACCGCCGTTGTTTAAAATAGGACATTCACTATGCAACAATTGACAATGATTTTATACAAGGCTGTTTCTAATCCTTATCTGGCAGAACCATGTGCCTGGAATTAAAGCGGATACAAATCGGCAGTGGCATTCCTATACGAAAGCCCCTGACTTCTAAAAAAACAAAAAAGTTCGTATACACTGACTGGTCATTATTGAATACGTGAACACTAGAAGAAGGTTATGCTAATTTGCGGGTGCTTCATGATCCAGCATGCCTTATCGAGACGACTCAAGGTTCTTCACGATCTCAAGTCTGTTGTATAAAGCTCCTTCTGCTAGTATTAAACTAGTTCCCTAATATTCATGGTAGGTTGAGTGAGTTAAACGGATTACCTGAACAACATTCGTATCGGCCAAGTCCACCTTGCAATGCTGCATTTTTATCCTGCTGTGTGACTGCTTCTTCATGGACGACAATACTACTATAGTTTCAGCAGTACTTCAGCAACCACGAAGATGACTTCCGTCATTTACCCTGGCCGCGATAGAGTCCAGAGCCCTAGAAGATATTTGAGACATGTTGGTACGACATATTCAATAGCAAGACACTTATTTTTCAAACCCACTTATCCCTTAGAGCCGCCGGGAGCAGCAGCACTATGGAAGATCTCCGGTGCTCGCGATCTTCCGCCATAAGGCGCATGTTCTGAATGGTAACACCCAAGCGATACGAACCCAAATTCTCTATGTCGTCTGTCCACCTGATTCTAGGCCGACCCTTGGTCTCTTATCCACCGGCATGGAAAAAAGCACCTGCCTAGGAAGACCAGTTAGCTACATCCTTATCTCGTGGTCATACCAACGCAACTTAGACCTCTCTTTGCGGAGAAGTAGCTGTTCAACACCTAAAGAGCTAATGATTTTTCGATTGAAAAATGGAAGGAAAAATTCTGCGACCTGGATTCGAACCAGGAGCCTCGACTATCATGGCCGACGCCTCTACCAATTGGGCTATCGCAGACACCTGGACAGCCAAGCTGTCTCAAGGTGTCTTAAAGACAACCAAGTTGCCACGGTTGAAAGCCCAATGGGAGACGGGAACCTGGCCCGCAGATCGAGAATTTCTCCACTCCAAACCATCAGAAAGTTGATGAACTCACAAGTAAATAATAACAGGTTTTCCTTCCATTTTTCAATCGAAAAATCATTACCTATGCTTGGAGAGCATCTCCAGTTAATAATTATTATTATTTACTTATTATTTTCCGCCTCCAGTATCTCTGCGAGAATCGGAACAATTTTTGCATGAAGACTGGTATCATATTCCATCATCCTGGACTTATTTGTGATTTCCCAGGAGATTTGAGGCGGTCCGACATCAAATCAAGTAAAGATTTTGTTCTTTTACCAGGTGTTTCCATGGATGTTCACTGCATTGGCTTCTTAAATTTATGGGTTCTATTTAACGTTTATAATGACGCCTTTACGTTTCCGCTAATTTGTTGCTAATTTTCTCTAATTCTACGTTAATTTAAAAGTGTAGGTTTTGAGTTTGCCGTTTTCATTTAACCATTGCCCACGTTGTTAATTCTCTATTCTTAACCAGGCATAATCCTCCCGATGCGTTTTGGATTAGGCGGTCTTTAGTTTAACTTAATCACAACGTTGTCGTCGTTAAGCTCTTAAGCTGCACTGAGGGCGCTGGAATCGGAATTCTAAAGCATATGCTCCACTTAACCAGGATTAGAAACCATTCATTATGAGATCTAATTAAAGGCCGTCGTCTCACTCTTTAATAAGTTTTCAGAAATAAGACATTAACAAGAAATTAGAGGCCAGTATGTTCCAAGTTAACTTCGATTTTATTGGTTAATAGAAATCTTCCATGTTTAATGCAATGGCCACTTTAAATAGCTACTGGCATTGCGCTCATGGGCATTATTAATTATCAAATATTAATTAGTTCTTCTGAAGTTTCAAATTAATTTGTATAGCTGCGTACATAAAATAAATTTGAATTTTAATTGCAATAAAACTATCCATCCGGGAAAAACAGATTAAAATTTCCTTACATCCCTCAAAAACAAGTTACGTGTCCTAATTTATGTCTCTGATGTGTAAGTTAATGTAAACAGAAGCATGCCTTACTGAATTCATTTGTGATTCATATTGGTGCAGTCTGTATGTGAGATTTCTGTGAGTCTGTAAATACCTGTTTCACTGCAAGTGACATCATTGCCAATGGAAATCTCAAGAACCAACGTCAGTGAAACTGCCAAGTGGTAGGCCAAAGGAAGCAACAGACCGAAATCGCCGAGTGACACGATGCAATGGGAAGTCTTCAGTTGAAACAGTTGCTTCAGAGTTCCGAAATGGCATTTCAAGCACTACCAGAAGGTTTCCATGACCATCGTCCTGCTCATAAGCTCCATATCAGTCGATGTTTAGAATTGTGTATGATTAACCCGAGACCTTGAAACAATGGAAGCACGTCTAACGGAGAGACGAATCAGATGCTCCAGTTCAGGTCCGACGGATCCCCGGAGAACGCTTCATGTCTGATTGTTTGCTTCCCACTGAAGGTCTGAGAGGGAGATGTCATTGTATAGGTTTATATTCATAGCTTAGATTGCGCCAACGTATTCCAGGAACTATGACTTTGGCAACATATCTTGATATTTTGGACAATTCTACACTACCGACATAGTAGCAACGCTTGCGATTGGACCATTCTTGTACCAAAATGGCAATGCTCCATGTCACAAAGCAAGATGTGTGCAGGAAGGATTTTGAAGAGACAGAGGTTGAAGAAATGGACTGGCCGGCCCAGTGAATGACAGTGTGATGAATTGAATCGACGACTAGGGGATAGACTATATCACTGAATTCATCAGCGCTTTTTGGGAAGACTGGAAGGAAATTCCTGAAGCTCATTACCAAAATTTGGCGAGAAGCCGTAATAAAAGCAAAAGAAGATTCAATACCATAGTAATTTTGTTAAAATGAAAAACTAAAGAAAAAATTCCGCCCATAATGTGTGTCCAACTCGCCACCTCTACCAACTGGCCCATTGCGGACACGATATGCAAAAGATGTTTCCGAGTGTTCTAAACACTACTAAATAGTAAAGGTAAAAGCCCATTGATAGGCCAGGGTACCCGTTTGGTAAAAACTAAATTTTTTGATCAAAAACTACCAAACACTTGATTTCCGTATGATTTCATCCGCTTGGTAAAAGAGTTCGGAAATTCTTCCTTTCTAAACCATCAGAAACCTGATGAAAGCTCATAACAAAGAAATAAGAAAATACTGGAGATAAAGCGGCGGCGAACTAGATACTCGTTTCCCTTCGATTTTCATCTTACCATGTTTACCTTACTTTGGAGCTCTCTCTCTCTCCTGTATTTACCTGGTAGTTTGCTATGGTCATAGGCTATGGTCATTTTCTATAAAATCAAGCTTGCAATACATGTATACAGGAACTTTTGATCACATGAATCCAGTTTTGCACTATTCATTCATGATGTTTATTTTCCATTACCAGCATATGGCATGTATATGACATTTCGTAAACATTTTAGTTACTTTATAAGTTTTCTTCTGCGAAGAAGATTTGAAAAGTTATGCCTCTTAGGCGATAGCTCCAGCAATGTGCGAGATACTGACCTGAGCTATCCATCTGATGAAAGTTTGGAATGTCCTCTACTAGACAGAGATGGTGCCAATGTTTGATAAGTTTTTTTTTCATTCTGTCGGCGAAGAAATCGGGCATCGGATGCACTGCTCTTCCACCTCCTCATCACTGATGTAACGGTGACCCTTCAGCTTCGGAAAAATGAAAAAGTCACAAGGTGCAAGATCCGATCATGCAGGCTTGTTATCCCTAGATTGCTGTCTTTCACACTCTTCCCCCCCCCCCCCACACACACGCGTTTCCGTAGACAGTACTAATCCTTCGAGGACTGTCTATTGGTATACAACCCTCCGTGGTGAGGAATTCAATCATAGCACGTTGTTTCAACCGAACGTTCATGTATGTCGCCGTTTTTTCAACTCTTCTGGGCATGTATGGCATTGTGGATGGGCGCCGCTAGTTGCAATCAAAGTTTTTACCGCTTTTCCGCTTTTTAATTGTTGCTTCCGAGTTCCATTTTGAGTTCCTGTAGCTGTGGTCCAAAACAATTCAGAATTATTTATTATGATTTTCTATTTTCCTTTACAACCACGATTGAGACGGGTGTTTCTACTTAATATGGCCGCACAAAGAGGAAGCTAATATATGCAGTAGAAGGCTAAACTGTTCAAAACGCTCTCGTACTTAACAAAGAACACCACAATTTCTTCAGCTCTGATATTTGGTCAAATTTTTTCAAGTCACGTCTACAGAACATTCAGCATTATTTTGGTTAGGATATAAGGCTACCTGCGGTATAATTGTTTTTGTTATCAGTTAATGAGAAGGCGAAATTGTTTAATTTCATCGGCAGCATTAGGCAAAACCAAGCTGAACATTTGTTCCGCTCTCTTGCTTTTTTTTTTCGCTTTTTGAAAATTTTTTTAATCTATTTAAATAAAAGCGAATTCGTAATTTTTCAAAAGAGATATACTTTTTCAAATAAAAACTCGAGCTCGTTTTTAATGTATCTAATCTCTTTTCTACAAAGACCATTCGATTAGAGCGCGTGTCTTTAAAACTTTTTTTCATTTCAAAATTCCGCAATTATTCCGCTTTTATCTGCTCTTTATGAAATTTATTTATTTTTACGACTTCTTCTTTTCATGTTCTCCTTTTACGGCCTGGCTTGCTTGTTTGTTTATTTCATTCTTAAAAAGGTGAAGTGAAAGAGCTTCATTTCCAGAATTATTTTTTTTTTAGTTTATGGAGCAAAAATAGTAAACAGAAGAAGCTTCGCGCTCTTCTTCGCACTCTGTCGCACAAGTAGTGCACAAATGTCAGTTTCGTCTTTACGCGACACACAAAAAATGTTCAATCAGCAGAAAAGGGCTTATTTTTTATTTTTAATCTCTCAATTCAGCATTCTTGCTCTGGAAGCCCTATATTTCCGGATTCGGGTTAAGTGGTCCGTTTCGATCTTCGACGGCTTTCCTCAATGAGAGCAACTCAGAGAGGTTACATGTGCAATTTGCTTCTTTCCTCTCTCATCTCCAATTTAGGAATGAAAGAATTTTTAAAATAAACTTTTCCTCTCTTTCTCTCTTCCTATGCCGACAAAGTGCTTTTTCCCGGCAGTTAAACTTAATGCAAAAAATAGAGCAGGCTCCTGAAACATTTAGTTTTCCCCCCCTCATTGTCAGCGTTCTTTGGGTTTTCTGGGTCTCTAAAGGAATTTCGGTAATGTATACACAAAAATAAGTACAATATCATTAGGTGGTTTAATGTCCCCGATGGATTTCATTTAGCCTAACTTTACCAAAAGATAAAATTTCCTATAAGGGTAAAGGCGAAAACCAACGAAACTGTGGGTAATCCTAGAATTAATGGAAGCATATAGAGACCACTAATCCACAAGATATTAGCTTGGTTTAGGGATTAGTGGTGTCTACATGCCTCTATTTATTCTAAGATTTCTATTCAATGCCGTTTCTAATATATGCAAATGATTAGTGGGATTTGAATCGCTTTTGTTTGTCATTGTTGAAGTCCAAAAATTAACAAATTTCTCTTCAAAGCCTAATACATACGCGCGCCTATTAGAAAACATGTGTTTAATATATTTGAACCTCTTTGGCTCGTATATGCAGTTTGGCTCACATGTGTTGAACGCAACTGTGAGCATGGAAGACCTGATTACCATACATTTCCTTAGTTCTTGCAAATTTGTCGTTCCTACATATCCCAAATATTTTCCACTGCTGAACCAACAGCCGTCACATGCAGGATAGAAATGCAGCGTTGCAGAATCATTATTCAGGTAGTCCTCGATCAGCAACATCATTCAGGCACTCCGTGGATCTTCCACGGATATTAAGGGTTCAGATCCAAAGGCTCCCGCACTACCTAACGTCGATTGAAGACAACGTGTATCGTGATTCGTCAGACCTTAAAATCTTCTTCAGTCTTCACGTGTCCAGTCTGGAGTATCATATTCAATGTGTCGATCAATCCCTAATCATATTGTGGCAGATTTGTTTCGGTTTTTCGTTTCAGTTGCGATTTCACCGAGGGAATGCCAGAAATAAATAAATAATGCACCGTTTCCTGTCCGTTTCTGATTGGTTGAACGAGTTTTACTCAGATATTGCAGACGTTCCAGACACTACCGTAGACGAACTTTGCTGTTCTTTGCAGAAATCAAGGGTTTTAACAGCCTTGGTTAAACTCCTTTATCAATTGTTGCACAGTGGGTGGTCCTGTATCTGTAGTTTTAAACGACGACGTTTTCGCTCATAACCCCCTCCCCCCAACGTTACTCCAAATATTGTGGATCAGTTTTTCTAACGAAAGGAAACTCCGGATTCGCACGTTTCGAGCTTCGTTGTTTCAATCGTGGCTCCAGTTAGATGAGCACCAACAACGAGTTCCTTTTCGAAGTGAGTTAGGTCCTTTTTTCCCCATGCTGATCAAGTTCTGTGATTTAACTGACCCAACTCCTTATTAACTTGATGGTAAGTACACACTTGAATAGAATAATGACCTCAAACTTTTTTTGCATTAAGGCGGATTAAAATAAATTGGAATGGCGGTATGGTACATTCGCACAGGCCTACCACGAGGTCATGATACGGATTCAAAAAAATTTTTTTTTCTGTTGGGGGGGGGGGGGGGGTTGGGGCGTCCCCAAAACCTTAATTACTCCAAAATGGCTCTTCGCAGCCAAACAGTTTCTTTTCTAAAAAGGTTCGTCTCAATGAGAAGAGGCCGTCATGTCGTTTTTATTGTGTTTGGGTCGATAAAATGAATGCTTCTGCCATGTCTTCGTTTTTATAAAAGAAATTAATTTGTCTAAAAAGGCTTAGCCCATTTACATGAAAAAAAGTCATAGTTTAAGGCTCTCTTAAAAATTAAGTATGAATTACATGTAATTTTTTGTATAAAAAAAATAATAAATAATTGTCGGGTGGGGGTCTGAGAAGGGGGGATCGTTAATATCTCCAAAACGGTTCATCAGAGTCAAACAAGTCATTTACGAAAAAGATTCGCCTTAATGAGTGAAGTCCGTACAAGTTTGAGTTTGGTTAGCTGGTTTGAATGCTACAGCCATTTTTTAATTTTTAGAAAAAAATTAATATTTCTAAAATGGCTTACCCAAATGACATAAAAATACGCTAGGGTACAATTTAAGGTATCCTCCAAATATTTGTATAATTTTTATTTGGTTCTGCTATTTGCCGTTTCATAGGAGTTAGCTGCACAAAATTGCTACACACATACGTACAGACGGAATTTTTCTTCAAAATTTCAACATATCTTTTCGAATCATGAGTTTTTACGTCGATTTCTGAAAAAAAATTGAATTTCTGAAACGAACACGTGTTTCTAATTCAATGGCTGGTGTCGGTACAATTCTATAATAAGAGTGAAACTAAGAATGTCACGTGCAGATCCGCATACTCTATGAAAATGTTTTCACCTGCCAGTAAAAAATTTTAAATTTTCCATTTTTTACAGGTTTCATTGAACAATGATAAGATTAAGAATCACTCTATGAACAGAGTTTTAGTCATCTTGACTGAAGTAATTACTTACGAAGAGTGCAATGACCTCTTGAAAGTAAATGTAGTCGATGATTCCTTATGAAATGGCAACATGTTAAATTCCCTCTTAATATGATCAGTGGAGTCAAGTTGTTCGAACCGAGGCCATTTGGAATCTTGAGTGTCAAAGTTGCTTGCGTTACCTGCTTAAGTACGCCTTTCAAGGGTTCCTGGTAGAAGAATGAAAGAAATCGTTAAGACCTTCTCTCGAATTCTAGGACCCATTATAATAAGAATTCTAAGAATGCAAAATGAAAATCCAGAAGGTTAAATTGTTCAGAAGTGCTTGTGAAAATTTTTAAATTTGAATATAAATGCTTATTTAAATATTACGGTTAATATTAATAATCAATTCGTTGAAAATAGTCGAAATGTATGTGCGTATCTGCTTCACAAAGAATAACTAAATTGGGTGTGAGTGCCTTTCAGGGTTATCAGTGGATCCAGATAATGCCAAGAGAACATATCCTAGACCATAACACTACCCAGCCTTTGCTTTTCCAGCAATGATCCAATTCTTGCACTACAATTCAAATTGTAGCCGCTTCTGCTTTATCAGCATTGGTGCTCATTGTCGACACTTGTCTGGCAGACCTCAGATTCATTTAGAAGCCGAGTTGCTCATTTGTTGCTTGTAGGTCGGCCTGCACACATCTTTGCAGTCGACGCTTACCTCTCACATCAACTATGTGTGGCCTTTATAGTTTAATCACGGTATACTTTAATGACAGCAGTACGCGAATAGGTCACATGGCAGCAACAATTGAGAGGTAAGCAAAATACGGACACCTCACCTTTTCTATCCACCAAGCAAGCTCGCTCCTCTGTCTTTTTTATTAGCTACGGAAGACAAAATAGGTAGTAGTCGTAATGTGGCTGGACTGCATATTCATTCTATTGACAATTGTAAGATATATGGTGTGCCCAAATGAAAGGAGTCTTTCACTGCAGCGCCGTTGTATCTAATCGAATTTGGTAAATATGCTTGTCTATAGATGTAACGTCATCCCGGCTCCCCAAGTCCCAAAACAGCTCACTCTGCCATGAAGGCCGGAAAAGAAGGACCCATACTCCTCGACTGCATAGACCGGGGTGAAACAGTTAACGCTGAACGGTACTGCAAAACGTTGCTGAAGCCGAAACGGGCCATCGAAAACAAGCGCAAAGAGAAGCTCTCGAATTGGATAGTCGTGCTCCAGAACAACGCTAAGCCACTTGTGGCCAAGAAGACCCTCCACCTGCTGGAAACATTTCGATGGGAAGTCCTCAAACATCCTCCGTAAAACCCCGACATCTCCCCATGTGAATCCCATATTTTCGGCCCCTTAAAAAAATCACGGACAGGTCATCAGTTCACCTGCGATAAAGAAGTGCAGAACACCATGGAAAAAGGATCCGATGCAACCCAGGAGTTTCAACACTGAAGCCATCATTCGCTTTTTACGCTGTGAGATCAGTGCATCATTATCAAAGGCAATTAATGTATGTGTAGGCGTCATGTTACACATTAAGTATACGTCACATATTCTGTACTTAAAAATATTCTATAATTAAAATATTCGATAGATATAACCGTAGTCTCCTTTTCATTTGGGCACACCTTATATATTCCGAGATTCCTAGCCATTGTCCAGACTGAGTTTGTCCTCTTGAAAATTAGATATTTCTTCGGAATGTGTGTTCTGAGCACGTTCTGTTTGGGTATATTTCAATCTAAGGAAACGTACGAGGCATTTCCTCAGAAAATAAGGATACAACCCCTGTAGGCGTACAACTAAAATACGAGGGGAGATCAAAAAGTAAGTTTCACTTCCACGGTATGGCCATTTATTACACCACCTATACAAATAGCAGAATACAATGTAGGTTCACTTTTCCACATAGTCCCCAAGAGACCCTAAACATTTATCCGAACGATCAACCAACTTTTCGATTCCGGATGCATAGAAATCTCCTCCAGCGTTTTGTAACCACACGGTGACAGCCGCTTTCACCTCCTCATCGTTTCGAAATCGTTGTCCACCGAGTTCCGTTTTGAGCTTACCGAAAAGATGAAAGTCGCATGGCGCTAAGTCGGGACTATATGGAGGATGTTGCCAAACCTTCCACTTGAATCGCTGCAGCAGTTCGCACGGTTGGCGGCCTTGTGAGGTGTTGCATTATCGTGCAACAAAATCACACCGGTGCTCAATTTCCCCCAGCGATGAATGTCCGTGCAATTCACCCGTTTAGCTCATAGAAATCGGATTGCTGCTCGCACCTTAAGTTTGGAGCGGACATCAAGTTGACGCGCCATTGCTTTTAGCCCGCTAGTCACACAAAACACGACGGGAAACCACAGCAACCGTCCTATCCGACGTGTGCGCAGTTAATGTCCCTTTCTCCGCTTTGCCCAAGATTGCGACACACAGCGCACTCCTGCGGCGAGTTAGTGCAACTTACTTTTTGATCTCCCCTCGTATTAGCGCGTAAGTTGGCTATACTGGCTTTAACTGTTAGCCTTCTACTTCCCTCTCGCGGTTGTTCCTCATTGCTATGTGAGATCTAGTTCGATAAGATTTTCTTAATATTTTCTATGTGCAGACACCAGATCGGCTACAGTGTTATTATAGGTATAAATAATTTATTTCATTGCTTTAATGTAAATTCTCATTTTTTGATTCATTCTGTGTTCACTATTATTTCAAAAAAAATATCAAACTGGTGATGAGTTTGGTAATTCTTGAAATTATCACCCTTTATCCAAGTTTTCAAATTCCATTAGGAACTGATCTGGAATGAGGAATATCCCCAGTATTTGAACGTTTCACTGTGAATGACATTAAGGATGGTAAATAATCTTTGGAGTATATTTGATAAAATGAGATGTGTAAGCATAATCGTCGTACACGAATTCAAAATGATTTGAAAATTCATCGGTAGACTGCTCGGCTGCTACGGTATGCCCACATGAGTCTTGGACAATGAGATCTTGTTGAGCCATACTGCAGGAAATTAGAGGGATCCACAGTTAAATCTGTTGTCACTTTATTCAAATATGGATAAAAACGAAAGGAAAAATTCTGCTACCTGGATTCGAACAGATCAAAGTGGGATACCCAAGGATAGGACAGGCACCTGGCTGGCAGGTCGGAAATTTTTCCTTTCAAGACCATCAGAAAGCTGATGAAAAGTATATATAAATTGATACTGAAGCTAGGATTTAAGATTGTATCATTAAATATGGATAGTTAGCAGTCTTTAGGAAACTTGGAGACAGCTTTGCTGTACTAGTGTTCGCGGTGGCTCAGTTGATAGAGGCGACGAGCTACATACTTGTGGTTCCTTGTTCGAATCCAAGTAGCGGAGTTTTTCCTTTAGTTTTTCATCCACATTTAATGATACAATCTTGATGCTTAGCTTCAGTACTCAACCAACAATTTATAGTTCTTTCAAAGGCAAAGCGCCAAACTTGACAGAGAATTGTTCCCTCCATACGTCTACATTTGTTTTCCAAGTGAGCGATAAAGGCTCTTGTTTTACATGCGCCGTGTTCTTATTATTACAGGAACTATCAGATACACTAGTAATTACAGGAGGGGTTACATCGGCGATGGCAGGGTGTTACCAAGACAACCGTCGATCCCCTTTTGCCATTCTTATCTTAAATTATCCTTCACGTCCAACAGCAGCCGGATATGGAGTTAAGACAGGGGTTGCTGGTGTGGGGGTTCTTTGTGGTTCATTCATAGGAAACCAATCTTTTCTCCCCTCCCCTTCTTGTTTTCGGATATGTATCTCACTACCCCTCCCACTTCAGCCCCTATCAAAACAAACTTTCCGCTTCCTCTCCATTTTTATTATCCCCTATCCCCGCCTTTCGCTTCAGTAGCCCTTTGGTATTTTCATTATTTATCCACAAATTGCAGATACCTTAGGCCCCTATCGATTTCCTACTTAGGGCTTGTTATTTTATGTTTGTTTTTACCCTAATTGTCGGTGGGTTGAAAATTTTCTTCAGAAAATGCATCCTGTTATGAGGGTAAATACTTAAAACTCTGCAGAGACCGGTTTCTGATAGTAAATATAAAAATAAATTTTTATTTATTATAAACTTTGGTATGAATCTAGTGGGATTCATTAGTGTAAATTTATCGAAGCGCCGTGCTGATTTTGTGGGGAGTGAAAACTTCGCACCTCATGTCATTGTAGCCTTTGCTATTAGTTTTGACTGGCATATGCTTAGTTATTAGCTTCGTTCGAATTGGCATTTGCTTGCAAGATCTTCTACTTGTGAGTCATTTTTGTGAAGCAAATTTTTTTTTATTTCTAAAGCAGTCGTTTAAAATATAATATCGAGCCCCATGATTATTTCACATCCTTATTTCACATCAGGAGCTCACGTGGTGATTATAAAGGTGAGATGTCTGTATTCTGCACTCATATCAAAAGTTGCTATCATGAGTAAAAAGATCCAGAGGGGATAGGCATTGACTTTTGGGCCAAGGTTTGATAGCATTTCTGAAAATGCGCAGTTTGCGAAGGGTTCGCGTGGATAAACGTCACCTGGAACTGCGGAGCATCTTATTTGTATGAGATGAGAGATTAGCATCGACTATAAAGGTGTGTGTAGGAGCAAATCATTGTCCAAATGAACCTGAGGACTGCCAGACGCGTGTCGAGAGAACAGGAATGGATCTCTCGTAATTTGCAAAGATTTGTCTTCTATCATGAGTAATGAGTGAATGGAAGTTGTCGTATTCGGCGGGAAACCTCCGAAAAGAATCACCCTTCAACTATTCTTGGAAGTACACAAATGATTGTGGCAATGTTATCGTTTGGGATGTTTTTGCCTGGCCTTGTGTGCGGTCTACTGATATCCTGTAAAACATTCTCACCCAATTTGGTTATTAATTGATCGTTGTGGATCAAGTACAACCAAAGGGGTTGCCAGACATGGGTCGAGAATGACAGTACAGCGAACCTTGTTGCATATGGGGCTCTGAAATAGACGGATGGATACTTTCTACACTCATGCTGACAAAGGTGCAGAAATGGCTACAAAATGCATTGCAATACAGGAAATAGAAAAGGGTTGCGTTCTCCGATGAGTCAGGGTTTCTGCTCCATCGAGTGCGTGGATGTTGTTGTATTTTGCAGGAAATCTCCGAAAAGAGTCACCCTGCAACCATTGTTAATAGAACTTAAGCTAGTCGTGAGAGAACTGTGGTCTGTAGTGTGTTTTCGCTGCATTGTCTGGATCCACTTATATCCCTGAAAGGCATTCTCACTCGATTTGGTTATTTATACATCAATGTGGATCAAGTACACTTTTTCTTGTTGACGTATTCCCTGGAGTGGATGGGATATTCCAGCAGGACAATGCGACTTGTCATACGGCCAGAATTGTCGCTCTATAGATCCTCCACCATGCACCCTTCAGCAGATGTCGGACGCGTTGCAGTCTACATGCTCCTGATACCAATGGACACCTTCCAACATCTTCTTGATTCTCTCCAGCGTGACCAGATCGCAGAAAGCCGAAGTGCTACGGTGCTATCCCGAAAAGGGCTACAAAGGGGTACGTCGATTATGGAAGAGAGCTACACAGGACTATGTGATTATGTAGCTATCTTTCCTGGATTGGATCTTTTTTATTCGGTTTGGCCGAGTCGATCTCTGACGTCACATCAAGAAACGCGTTCAATGCAAATTTTAAAGCCCCTGAATAAAATAACCTTGGGAATTACACTGAGTGACCAGGGTATTATGACCACCCCATCAATTTCTTCGTTGGCCACCTTTTGCTTTCAATACTGCGGCGATTCTTCTTGGCATTGACTCCAAGATGTGGAAAGTGATGCGAGGAATCTGACACTTGTGTGAGATTTGATGGTAGTGGAACCAGTGTTGCCAATTTGGCATTTTTTTTAAATGCTTCTTCATGTTTTCATTATTTTCTGCATTGTTTAATTTTTATTAATAATGTCCAACAAAGGACAAGCGCATGAAAAAAAAAATGCCAAATTGGCAACGCTGAGTGGAACCAGCTTCCTGATGACTCTTTCAATTTCGTTCCACAAATGCTCAATTGGATTGTGTTCTATTGATTGTGGGGGCCATCTAAATTAGTTGAAGCCTCCCACATGTTCTTGAAACCACTCCTGCACATTGTCTTCTTGGAAGAAGCATCTCCATTGGGATACGCCATCAACAAGATAGGATGAACTTGATCAGCAATGATACATAGGTATGTTGTGCTATTCAGACATTGTTCCACACGAATTCAGACATTGGGTCCATGCTTTCATACTGCTTCCGCTAAATTCTCACTCTGCCATCTGCATGATGCCACTGGAAACGTAATTCATTTGACCACAAGATTTTTTCCAATGCTCGGCTGTCCAATCCTTGTGGACACGTTTTATCTTGTTAACTGTTAACTACAGACAGCAAAGGTGTTCGAACAGGCCACAACTTTGGCGTACGGTTAACAGTGCGTTCAGGGATCATTTGAGAAGATCCCTGATTAAGATCTGCAGTAATTTGATGCGCTGTTGCCCGTCTGTTGTCTTGTACCAGTCTTGCCACTCTCCGTTCTGCTCGAACATTGACTAGTCGCTGATGGCCACTAACCAGGTTTCCGGCTGACAGTCCAGTCTTTAAACACTTTAACAACAGCTGATCTTGAACATTTAACGAATGCAGCTGTTTTGCTGATACTCGCTCCATGGCTCCGAGTGCCAACAATCATCCCACGTTCAAATCGTGTCGTATACCCATATCTTCAGAAGCTAATCACTTCCACGACAGTAACAATCTGCTTCCCTATTTATAATGGCCTCGCCCTCTAGCAATTTCAGCGAGAAATCATAGCTAATTTGCCTACAAACGTCAGCTGGTCATAATTATCTGGCGACTTAGTATAATTAAACTGTAAGACACTGCTGTAGACCAGACAGGTCTGACCAGTTCACTCACATTTATTTAAGCCATTACAAAACACTGCGTCTATAACAGGTAATCACATAGTATCGCGACTATTACAGCCAATCACATAGATTGTAACTATGAGAGCTCTGCTTTTCTTGAGCATGCAATTAACAGAAAAAAAAGAAGATAAAATTGAGAAAAAGGAAATGTATACTTTTGTGTTCTTTTTCCATAATTTTTAAATACTTCTGTAGTCCCATAAGTGTTCCATTGACTAGCCTTCTTCTCTGGTTATTCTGGTTACTAGCTGGTAGCCATAAAAATGTGGCTCGACTGTCAATACGAGTTTTAACCTGGTATCAAGCATTTCATCTTTCAGTCTGTTGTTCAACCACATTTGATCCCTTTATGGATTATAAGGCATAATGCTGCAAATCACCACCTTAAGGCATAATGCTGCAAATCCCTTTAAGTAATTTGAAAATTCATGCAATCGTCTCTTTGAAAGTGATGTATAGGTAATTAAAGTGGGTATTCATTGTCTTCCCTGTGCGTGTGAAGGCGTAAGTTAACAAAACAAATAATGAGATTGGTTATCCTTGATTTATACGATTACCAAAAAATTAATCCACGAAATTTATTGGCCATAAGTACTTATCTCGAAGAGCATGTGAGCACATATGTAAATAGAAGAATGATTTATGCGTGCGTAAGAGATATCAAGCAAGAACTTTCACTAAACTAATGTTTCGGAGCACTCATGTTATTATTATTATTATTATTATTATTATTATTATTAGTATTATTATTATTATTATTATTATTATTATTAGTATTATTATTATTATTATTATTATTGAGTTTCTTATCTTTAGTTGTTGTTTGCGACAGAGCACGTTAATGGAATTTTGTCGAAATCTACGTGAATTAGAACGCTGAGAGTTTCTTTTTCCTTTTGCGCTTTTGTACATAATTACCTTTTTAATTATGCAAACGAGCAAAATCTCCCCACTCCCCAGTCAACCGCGGGGTGAGCTTCCCACGCTAGCTGTTCTGAGAGGAAAATAATTAAACAGAATTAGCTCCTATTAATATTGCAGAGTTGACTTAATTTTCAAGAAAGTATCTCTTCTCCGACTTCTAATTTACTTGAGCACTAATTGTATTTCCAACCAATGACTTTTTGATAAGGAGTTCCGAGGAAAAGACGGAGAGGTTTGATGTACGTGAAAATCCCTGAGACAAATAAACGTTAGCCTAGGAAATTAATAAAACACGGTGATTTATAATTTATGATTAATAATAGTAATAAACGTTGTTTCTAATTAGAAACGTTAGGCGGAGAGAAGATGGAATGTTAATGAGCTCGTTTTACGAATGGAACTCGAACGATCGTTCAGACAATGCGAATTCTACATAGAAAATGAAAATGTTAAACGTTGAAACTTGTATATCTGTAACATGAGCACTTTTCTTAGTAAATATATCAGTGGGAATGGAACATATACTTACTTACTGGGGCAGTGCTCATATGCTCACCAAATTTTAAGTAACACTCATCAAATTATTAAAATTTCACTACACAAGTTCTTTCAGAGAGATTGGAGGAGGGTAAACCTCCCCTGACTTTGAACTGTACTCTTCCGCCGGTATCAGCCAGCCAGAAACACGTCCTGCGGCGGGAAATAACGTGCCTGTGGATTCATCTGACCACAGCACACGTTTCCAATTGCCTGGCAGATGAATGTTTTGTGCTCATGGCACCCTGCTGAATGGACTTGGGTGACCAGTAGTTTGGCAGTAGCAGCTCGTCCATGATTATTTTGTTGGTCAAGTTCCCTCCGCAGTATCTTTTTTGAGGAAATAAGGTGCTGCGAATGCAGATTAAGCTCTGCAGTCGTTTTCGTCGCTGTGGTCATCTTGTTGGTGCTCACAACCCTCTTCAATGCCCTCCTGTCTCTGTCAGTTTGTACCGGTTTCCTCCCACTGATTGTGTTTTGTAGACGATGTTTTCCCACTAACACTGTATGCAATCATGACCTCTGGTACAATAGCTCTCAATATTCTAGGTCAATTTTTGTAACGGACAGAAGCCAATTAGCTGGGCTTTTAACAATTTTTCCCTTGTTGGAATGTGTTAGATCTGATTTGATGGCCACTCAAACATCAGATTACCAACAGGCATATTCAGGTGCAAAGTACTTTATATAAGGTCCACATTAATCAGGGAAGCAAAATATGATCATTACTCATTACGTAAAGTAGATGAGCAGAATCATTAGCATGAACAGGAGTCAATCGGAGATGGCAGTGCATGTATTTCCATTATTTCCAATTCCTGTTCGTGTAAACATATATGGCCAAAAAATTGCAGAGACCCTCTAATAACTAGTTGATCCACCTTTAGCTCTGATCACAGCCGATATTCTTCTTGGCATGGACTCCACATTGTGTCAGATTAGATGGTGGCGTTTCCAAGTCTTGAAGTGATCTTTTGGCTTCGTCTCACAAATGATCAATAGGATTGAGGTCAGGGGATTGAGCTGGCCATGGAAGCAGACTAAATTCTGATTCGTGTTCCTCAAACCAATTTGTGACCGATTGAGCACGGTAGCAAGCTGCATTGTCCTGCTGAAAGTGACCATCTCCAGAAGGGAACATCATAACCATAGACGAGTGCACGTGATCGGCAACGATGTTGAGGTAAGCTGTGCTGTTCAGAGTTGTGTCCACAGACATTAGGACACTCAGTGTACTCCAGGAAAAAATTCCCTATACAATAATTCCACCGCCACCAGCCTGAAGAATTGTCATTTGGCAAGAGGGGTTCATTGAACTCGTGCATGATGGAGCAGAAACGAGATTCATCCGACCAGGCTACTTTTTTTCGACTCCTCAAGTGACCCATTACGTCGTTGCTGGGCCCACAACAGGTGCCTTTTCCTATTGTTCTGTGATACCAAAGGCACTCTTGATGGTCTCCTGTTTCTAAAGCCCATCCTTTGCAAAGTCTATCTTGTTGTGCGTTGGGATATGCTTTGTGATACACCTGCATTGAATTCAGCTGTAATTTGTCGTGTTGTCGCCCTTCTGTTGCTGCGGACTATGCCTGCTACTCGCCTTTCACCTCTCTCTCGTTCACCAGCCTTTTTCGACTAGAATAGTCCTTATCGGTTGAAGATTTTTTTTTCTCAACTGCCACTCTCTAAACACCCGAGATACTGTTGGGCGAGAAGATCCTAGAAGAGTCGTCGTTTCAGAGATGCTGGCACCAGCTTTTCTTGCACCGACGATCATCCCTCTTTCAAACTCACTTAAATCTTTCATCTTACCCGTTTTGACATAACTTCCGTGATAACTACGTTGTCCGAAGCTGAGTGTTCATTATATATGCAGCTCTGCGTTGTTACTTCACTCTACGTCACTTTTGGACTGGTTTATTTTCAAATTAGGGCTATCTCTAATTTTTTGGCCACTCAGTATACAACAGAAACATTCTCGTCAATAACCTCTAAATGTTCTTGTAGGTTCCGTCGATTTCTTCATTTAGAGAATTGGAATCACACCCTTGACTGCAAACTCGGAAGTACATTGCGCAGAGTCACATATATCTGACCATGTGAAAATACTGGCTTTCACTTACAAGCCATCGAGCCTCATTATTATAATTACCAGAATAACTACAGTGTGCAACACAGAAGGCGTGAGAGTGAGATGAAGATGTTCACTTCTGTCTGGGCCCATGCAAACTGCAGTGCGTGCAATATCTGCTGAAGAGTATGAGGTGTAGTGATCCCAAAGGTATTCGATTGGATTTAGTTCTGGGGAATTAGGGAGTAAGGGAAGCACACTTTGAAGTTTTGGTCGTGCTCTTTCAAACAAAGACAATTCTGGCCGTATGACATGTCACATTGTCCTACAAGAATATGCCATGCGCCCCAGGAAAAAACAGTCAACATGGATGGGTGTGTGAAGAACCAGGAGATACAAAATCTATTCGACCTCAAAAAGTTGACATTTATTAGCTGTAACGTGCAGGAAAAGAAAAAATTTGGTCCTTCCGACACGTACAGACAAATTCCCACCACTAGTACAAACCAGGATTTAAGTGGAGGACGGCTTTCTTAAAACACCCATTAGAAATGCCACAAGGGGGGGGGGGGGCAGAAATTAAACCAGGAGAATCCCCACCGATTAGCTATACTGACAAAAATTAACAGTTAAGGATATTAAGACTAAAAAATTGTAAAATTATTAACTCGTTATCTTTATTTACTATGAAACCCGTCTTGCAAAAAATATCCCTTTTAAATCTTGTGACTATCCAAAAAAGAAAATCCGAATACAAACTATCCAATTGAATAAATTTTTTTATTGCGGGATTTTTGCTTTTTGTCTGTTTGGTTTAATCCATTCTTTTTTTAAGACCTCATAAGAGGAACATAGAACAGATCAGAAATTTTTAAGACGGCATATGACCAAGGTATGAAACAACAGGATCGGATCCACAGTGAGTAGACAAGCCGAACGTGCGCCGCTGGGAGATTGATGAAATCAGGACAAGAAGTGCAGGTCCAATCGATCACAAACTTCTATAAATAAAAAAGAAACTGCAATAACATTCCATTGGAACCAAAAAAAGTTTAAAAGGAAACAAAGAAATCGTAAAAGACTTGAGTTTTTCAAAGTAAAGCCTCTTGCAGAAATCGTCCGGGATCGTCCAAAAATGTATGTTGGCAAGACTGAGTTGTGGTGGAAAGTTCATAAAATGGAATTAGAAGTCAAATCCAACGGTCAGTCATTTTTCAGGCCTCGAAAGAGTTTAACAGAAAAAAAAACGCAATGTCTCGGTCGCAATACAGAGTTGAGTGAAAACAAAAAAATGAAAGAAATATGTATATCAGCTTAAAAAAAATAAAAATAAAGGAAAAGTAAATACAGAAATTAAATCAAAATTAGCTTAAAAGGAAAATGCAGTAGAAAAGAAGAAAAATAAGCGCAACTCACCTACACAGACCAAAACAAAATACAGGACAAATAAACAAAAAACAAACAAACCGGAAACAAGGACGCAGACCAACAGAAGGAAGGAACAATCATACCAGGTAACGTGGAACAAGATGAGAGGCACACACACACCAGTTCTAAAAGAAAAGAAAATTAAATAAAAGAGATAAACAATTGATTATAACCAAAACATTAGTCACTAGAAAAATGTAAAAACTGGAAAACCCGAGTGAAACTACTCCATAATGTCACACTAGATATTAACACAACTTGCAGGAAGTTGATAGACAGTCGAACAGGACGGCGCCATTTTCTTTTTTACATGATGAAGTGAAACAATTTCTTCGATGATGGCAAGACGAATCCCCAAAACAATGAAGACCCGAAAGACGAATGGCAAGACGAATCCCCAAAACAATGGCAGTCAAAATCACCGCTTGATCATATAAAAAGTACGAAGTAGCTGGAAGTAATTACACTAACAGCACAGGGTTCACCGGAACTCCGCAGTCGAACGCTCGAGAATGAAAACACACGATCCAAGCTCGTCGTCGCTGGCAGTTGCACGGTTACGATACCTGAAGCGAAGCTCGTCGCAGTCCGAGACTCCAAAAAATCAAAACGGGTGACGACTAAGGCCAAACAGGCGACCTGCGAAATCAGGTGAGGCTTCCCACATCATTGAAAAGTAATGGCTAAAATATAAAAGTTCTTACATCATGAAAGTTGCTCAACCCATCATCAACCCTGACTATGACTCAAATCCGAGAAGTAGCCAGGTTGAAAGCCGCAAGAAAACTAAATCCACCGTTAGAAAAAGCCAAAAAAATCCTAAAACGCGCGCGCACGCGAGACAACACGGGAAAAAACGAAACACATAACAATAAGACGACACAGACAGATAAACAGAATTAAAAAGCAAGGAAAAATCGATCTTAACGATAAGCTACTAATACAACAAAACTGGTTGTCAAAAATAAGAAAAAAAATATCAAAAAAAAATTTAAGAAAGCAATAACAAAAGCTGCTAAAGATTAAGACCAAAGATAGAATTAATTTTTTTCTTTTGTGATTTAATTTTTTTTAATAATTTTTTTTGCACGTTATATAGCATAGATGTACATTTCGATCACAAAGTTTATTGTAGCGGATTTTGTGTCTCCTATTTCTTCACATTGTAAGTGTCCATAGCCGCAGAGGTTTACTTCTAATTACATTCATGAATCTGATCCGCAACGATGGATAAATAACAAATCAGATGAGAGCCTTTAAGGGATGTAAGTGGACCCAGACAATGCAGAGAAATATTCGAGCTGGATGGATGACTCTTACCCCCCAAACCATGCCACTGCCACCGTTAGCTTGGATTCTTCCAGCCATGGTTGCAGATAACTCTTTTCGGAAGCTTCCTGCGGAATACACAACATCCATCTACCGAGACTCGTCGGAGAAGGCAACTCTTTGCCAATTCCTGTGCTGCAATGCAAATTGTAGCCGTTTCTGCAGATGCACCTTTGACAGCATGGGTGCAGAGAGTAACCCTCCGTCTATTTCGGTGTCTCTGATGAATGGCTCAACTGTTGTGCGCGGTACACTTTAATTGTAAAGAGTTTATGATCGTCCCTTATAGTTACTTTATATGTACCAAACGCATAAAGCAGTTTCATTCATTTAGAATTACTAGAGTTATCCAGGAACAAAATTTGCTGTTGTCTTATGACAAGGTTTAGTCATTTCATTTAAAGCAGCATATATTGATGTACATATTATCAATAATGTACGTTGAATAAATTTTAATTCGCTCAGACCCATCTCATTTTATTATTAAGTACATAATCCTATGTAAAGTTCCTCAAAGGCATTTCGGAATTAGTTTCTGTTTTGTTTGTTTTTTTAGCAAAACTTTAAACAACATGGATGCAGACGATATCCATTATCCATGTTCAAATATTTTACTTTTATCAAATAAAACAAAGAGGCAAAACCTTTCTCTGTTATTAGAATAAAGCAGAAAGGTCATCGAAACAAGATAGAAATACGAAACACAAAAGGAATGTATCTTGGCTCTTTACGAATTAAGCATTTAAAAAAATTCTATTTGCCTCGTGCATTAGCTTGATTACAGTTTTGTGCAAGCCAGGAAACGGTTCATGGGCTTAAAGAGACAACTTTTGTTCAAATTTCGGTTTCACAATAATTAATGATCGTGAATGAGAATAGGGTAGAGGAATGTAAAAATAAAAAGAATCAAACTTCAATAATTGCATGAAAAATGAGAAATGAAGGACCACCTGGCGACAGTTTTGTGAAGACTCCTCTGAAGGGGAAAACTGGTTTTTCTTAAGAGTTAAAAAACAGGATTGCGTTTTAAAAAGAAGAGTTTGGGAGAGGCTGTGAAAAGGGGGGTTTAAAAACAATTCTTTGCTTCACTTTTGTTCGCGGAACCCTTTTCCAAGTCAACGGTGATGCGGAAGGGGTTGAAACACGGAACGAAACAAAAGAAGCGAACGTTCATTCATTCGTTTGTTCTTTCTTTCTTTCTTTCTTTCTTTCTTTCTTTCTTTTGAAAGAGATGTTCTCCTCCTTCCGGTAGAATTGCCTCTATTGCTTTCTAGCAGCTCCGTTTGCTCGTTGACCTGTTCTTGCGTCTTGATGTTTTGAATACTTATACATGTCTTTTTGATCGTTTTTTTATGAGATTTAAAGTAAATTTTTTCGTTGATGAACGTACACATACTGGCTAATGAATTACAAACATGTGTTTAATATTTTATTGGATCTCCTTTGGTCGTAATTATTGCATTTATGCGGGTTATTTAAGCACAGGCGTTCACCAGATACATTTTTCTCAGCAGATTTGTTTTAAGAGAACTTTACGGTCGGATAGGTCCTTCCAATATGAACAGTTGCATTGTCGTCATATGCAAGATAAAAATCCAGTATTGCAGCATGGACTTGGCCGGCAACAACGTGGAACGTACCCGACTTCTATGAATCTCAGGGATCATTTCTCTACCAGCAGAAGAAGTAACATATCAAGCCATAATACCAGAACCTTGCATGTCTTGATAAGGCATGAAAAAATATGAAGGAACTGTGGTGTGAATTGCCTGTATATGAAGGAAAAACCTCTTACCATTAAAGAACATCCGAGAAATGGTTCGCCGGATACGTAGTTCGAAGGCAAGTTTGAGCCAAACTATAAAATTTATTTGATAATATACATTAGGGTGTTAAAAGGGAGTACCGGAATAAATGGCTGGAAATACAAAAACCACATGAGAAAATTCTAAACTCATGTTTGTAAAAATTACAGCACCATGAAGGAATGATGCGATTGAGCTGCAATTTTCAGTCAATGCAAATTATAGTGTATTATGCAAATGGTTTAAATTTCAGAGTCACCACGCATGCGTGGGGTGAGCAGCGCCCTCTGAACTGCTGCTGAAACAGTATAAGCAGAGGACTGTAGCGGGACGTTGAAAATAGTCTATGGTTATCTGCTAGTGGTAAACGTTAGGTGAGACGTAACGATGCCTCTTCGACGAAAGAGGGCGACATTTAAACAACTTACGCAGTTTAAACGGGGAAGAATCATCGGCTTTCGTGAATGAGGATTTTCCTATCGTGCAATGGCAGCTCGTGTGCAGCGAGTTTGGAAGCAGTGGACCGACGAGAACCGGACAACTCGGAAATATCGTGAGTGACGTCAACGCGCGTTGATAGGCACCTGGTCCGCATGATGCTGACGGACCGTACAGCTTCCTCTAGACAGTTGGCAGTACATTGGTCCACTGTTACAAGTGTATCCCTGTTTGCTTCGTAAATTCGTCGACGTCTGCTGCACCGTGGATGCATGCAAGAACTCCTTTATAAGGATCCCCCTGACGCAAAACCATCGACGACTGCAACTTCAATGGGCTCACGAACATAGAGACTGGCGTGCAGATTGGCAACAAGTGTTTTTTTTTCTGACGAGTCCAACCCGCTTTTATCTATGGTACCATGATGACCGCATTCGTGTTAGACGCTATGCCGGTGAACGCTACCTTCCGGAGTCCACTATCGAACGCCATAGTGGGCGAACAACCGGAGTTATGTTCTGGGGTGCGATAGAGTATCTGGACGATCTCAGCTGCTACGAATTGTGGATAATCTTAAGAGCAATCGGTACATCAGTTACCTGCTGGAGCCCGAACTCGTTCCTTTCCTTCAAGGCATTTCTGGAGCGATCATTCAGCAGGGTAATGCCCGCCCACATATTGCAAGCAATGTTCAAGACTTCTTTTTAGCAGAAAACATACAGCTTCTTCCTTAGTCTGCTTATTCGCCGGATATGTCGCATACAGAACATGTGTGGGATTTCGGCGTCTCGCTCGTGATCCTCGTCCTATAGGTTCTACAGATGAACTTTGGGCACGCATACAAACAATATGGAATGCTCTTCCCCAGGCAGGCATTCAAAATCTGTTTGACTCCATGCCACGTCGTATAGTAGCACTTATTGCAGTGCGTGGTGGCTACACCAAATACTGGTTTTGGACACTTAATATTGTTTTTTTTTTTTGCTTTTAAACTCTAATCATTTATTTGTACCAAACAAGTCGTTTGTGTATTAAATTTCATTTAATTCTGACGATTCCTTCATGGTGTTGCAAAAATTTTTAGAAAAACAAAAATAATAATGCAACAAGAGCCTTCCAGAAATTGGAATAGCAAAATTTAAAACTTAAGATGAAATTGGTAGAGACTTTACAATACAATAAAGGGAGAACAGAGTTTCCGACTAGTTTCGCCATTTATTCCCGGCTTTATCAAGGATATAAACTACACTAAAGGCTTCTCGCCCTTATATACAGAATATGTTACAAAGGAGTAATATGATTGGATAAAAATGCAACAAATGGCATGATCCATAAAAGAACATATGAAGTCATTCCAGAAAAAAGACGACAAATCCCATTAGGCAAACCATCTCGCCATCACAGGACACGCACCTAAGAAATGTGAAGAAGTGATGGCCGTTCTCCACTTCTGTAAGGACCCTTTTAAAACCGCAACTCTGGAATCCATAGAAATTTTCAAGGCCAAGAACTCGTCTCCTGACCTCCTCCTTAACTGTCAAACGGATTTTGACATTTTTTCCATTTTCAATTCCGTCTCAGATTTACTGTAATTCTCTTTTATGGATCAACTTTTCTTTATCCATTTACAGTATGTCCTCATTTTTTGTATTCTGTTTTCTGTTATTTGTTATCCTATCGCTTTTTTTCTGCTTTCATCCAGTTAGTGTACCTTTATTGTGTACCCATTCTCTTATTTTCATGCGCTGTATTCCAGGGTACTAGCGAACGGGAAAAGTCGAGGAATTTTTGTAACCGGGGAAAGTCAGGTATTTTACGAAATCGTTTTGCTAAACACCCTGGTATTCTTATCCAATCAACGTACACCTATGTTCTCTATTTTATTTCTACCTTCATTGTACTTATTACTTATTGCCTTTGTCATGCCATTCGTTGTATTTTTATCCAATCATATTACTCCATTGCACCATGTTTCTGTATATAAGGGCGAGAAGCCTCTAGTGTAGTTTATATCCTTGCTAAAGCCGAAAATAAATGGCGAAACTAGTGGGAATCTCTGATAGAAACAATACTAAGAACTCCCAATTTATTGATCTTAAAACTTAAGATTCAATAAATTAAATAGAACAGACTCTACGATTGGCCCCTTGCCTGCATTTAATAATTTATTAGAATTCCTTTTATGGATTCCAGTGCTCTCAAAACTGTTTAATTGATTTCTTAAATTGACAATCTTAAGTAACTTAAAATTATCTAAATTATCTATCTTTCCGACCTACCATATTTTATATGCTCTTTCCACCTTTTGACAACGTTTCGAGAACTTTGCCCGACATAGTTTTTATCACAAGAGTCAGGTAGAGAGATGGCCGATTTTTCGGATGGGATTGTATGTTTATTATTACCTGCAGGTGCTTTTAAAATATCGCCGATTTGGAATTCTTCTTCTTCTTCTTCATCTTCAGCTTTTCCCACTTCTATGTGGGGTAGCTGTTTTTGATGAGCTTTCTCCATTTCTCTCTGTCCTCTGTCCACTCCCTTCTGAGTCCCTTTGATTTCAGATCTTCGTCCACAATATCTTGCCACCTTCTCTTGGGTCGTCCTCTTTTTCTCCTTCCCTCTACTTTCATGTTCATAGCTCTTTTGCCAGTGCAGTCCTCGTCTCTTCTCATTGCATGGCCAAACCATCTCAGTCTATTTTCTTGGATTTTGTTTTCAATATCTGTAACCTTCACTGTCCCTCGGATGCGCTCAATTCTAATCCTGTCTAATCGTTCACTCCGCACATCCATCTCAACATTCTCATTTCTGCCACCTTCATCCTTTGTATATTGGACTTTTTAGAGAGAGTGTTTCCATTCCATAGAGCATTGCAGGTCTCACCACCATCCTGTAAACTTTGCCCTTTAGAGTACAGGGATCTTCTTATCGCAGAGGACTCCAGAGACTTCTTTCCAATTTTTCTAATCTGTCTGTATTCTGCTAGTCACTTCCCTATCCGTCTCACTCCATTCATTAACTGTGTCGAACCAAGGTATCTGAAGTGGTCAGTTTTCCTGATTGCTGTCTCCATCAGTTTCAGCTCCTCGTTTTTCTGGGCCTCTATGTTGCAGGCCATATACAAGTATTCTGTCTTGTTTCTGCTGATTTTCAGTCCCCTGTCTTCCAGAGCTTTCCTCCAATTCTCTAGCTTTTCTTCGGCCTTTGCTCTAGATCTTGCACATAAAACTATCATCCGCATAGAGCACGTTCCAAGGCACTTCTTCCCTGACTTTCTCTGATATGACATCTATCACTATGTTGAACAGAGAAGGACTCGGTGCTGAGCCCTGGTGGAGACCCACTCTCACTTCAAAGCTACTCGTTTCTCCCAGGCAGATTCGCACTTTCGTCTTGGCTTTCCTATACATTTCTTGAATTAATCTGACAAATTTCTCTGGTGCGCTTCTAACTCTGAGGCTCCTCCAAACTTCTTGCCTTGGCACTCTGCCATATGCCTTTTCCAGGTCAATGAAGACCAGGTGGAGTTCTTGTTGTTTCTCTCTGAACTTCTCCATCATTTGTCTCAAGCTAAAGATTGCATCATTGGTTGACTTTCCTGGCATGAAACCAAACTGTTGACTCCCAGTATTAACTTCAGCTCTCAGTCTTTTGTCCAGGATCCTCTCCAAGATCTTCATGGTGTGTGAAATTAGCTTAATTCCTCTGTAGTTGTCACACATTTGGATGTCTCCTTTACCTTTGTAGATTGGGACAAGAATACTTTCTCTCCATTTGTCTGGTATCTCCTCTTCTCTGTAGATTTTCACGAAGAGATCCCATAACAGGTCCAGCCCTTCCTCTCCAAGGGCCTTCCAGGCTTCAGCCGGGAATCCATCCGGTCCAACTGCTTTCCCTCTCTTCATCTGCTTCAGTGCTACCTTAACCTTACTCCTTGTGATGTCTGTTGTCAGTCCCTCATTTGGCATTCCATCTTCATGGTGTTTTCGTTCATTCTATCCCTCAAAGTACCCTTTCCATCTATCCTGTATCGCCCCAGTGTTCCTAAGGATTTCTCCATTGGCCTTCTTGATCGCCGGTTTGGAGTGCAATCCTTAAATTGCAGGCGTTAAAAATCTTTGTAAGGCCTTTATTAAGTTCTGGAACGTACGATAAACTAATTTAATTCAGGGCCAGTTGTTTCTGGAATTGGAGTTGTGAAATCTCTTCTATTCTTTTCTATTGTAGCAATCCCATTTCTATAGTATATGCTAATCCAAAAAATTTTCTTTTAATGTTTCAATTGCCAATTACAGAAATAAGCTAAGAAAAATCAACTTTTTAATTTTTTAATTATAATTAGAGCACCTTCCACACTACCTATTAAATTCTGCCAGCCTTGGTTAAAATCACGTGTTGCACGTTCTTGGTTGAAATCATTTGTTGTTACTCCGTACAAGGTCTCGTTCAGGATTGACCGTCTTTCAGCCACAGTTACTCCTTTTGGACAAAGAATGCGGAGCTCTGCTTTGTTGTTTCAATCATTGTTTCAGCTAGACAAGAACCAACATTGCGTTAGGTCCTTTTCGAAATGAGTTAGATCCTTCTTTTCCCCCCCAATGCTGATCACGTTTAATGATTAGACTCGTCTAATTCCTTCTTAAATAAATACCTGCCTGAATCAGATGGTCTGAAACTATTTTGCATAAAAGCGGATTAAAACAAATGTGCACACGTTTCACATACAGGTTTTTAATTCATTGACTAGTAAGTGCTAATTGCTGTGTTTATTTGAAAAATAGGCTGTAATGACAAGATGAAACGAGTTCCACTCCCACTAGGAGAGATTTTTATAAATTTAAAAAAATTTTTTTCAATTCCTCAGCTGAAAACTTTCCCTTTCTAAAAACTTTATATTAAATTTTTAGAGAAGTTGGGTGTTGATGGTGGTGGTGGTGGGTTCCTCCGCCGATGTGTTTGGTATAAACGTGGCGCGCTGAAGAAGTATCGGAGAAGGAAAAGGCGTTTGCCACGTGCTGCCGCTTCAGTCCCAAAAGAATAATTTCCATAATTAATTAAACCAATCGGGCTGATGAATTAATTTTTGCACCATCATTCTCTCGCTTTTCGTCGTAGAGAAAGCGAAACAAGCTTGACGGAGTTTCCGAAAACTCTAGCCTCGGGCCGCCCCCCCCTCCGTAAACTGTTTTCCGATTCTTCGAAGCACAGGGCGAATATTCTTTTTTCTTTTCTTCGTTTGTTTAAAAATTAAGAAAAAAGATTAAAATATTTCTCTTTCGAAATATTTTTTTTAATTTTACTGAACTGTTATGAGTTTTTTCCTATCCTTTGTTTCTCTTTCTTCTAGTTTTCGAGAAAAATTTTTTCAAAAAAATCTTTTTTTTCCATAACCAATGAATCGGCATTATGCGGAAAAAAAAGATAAATTCTAGGAATCTAGAAATGAATTTGTCTTAAGAGTCGTTTGTTGCTAAGAAGATTAAAAATGGGAAAAATCGCCCCCCGGAAGGAAAAAAGAAAATGGCTCTACTAATTATTAATAAGAAATTAAGGAATCGAGTCGAGCGGAGGATTTTATAATGAACATGAAAAAAAAAGTTCTCTACAACGACTTTGGAAAAATATTTTCATAATTTTTTTTTCAGTTACATGATAACGGATTTGTTGTTGAGTTCGTACTCACAGTTCTTTAATCTTGACATACGTACATTCAATTTTGAATGCTACTAGCAAATTCGATAAAATTTTTCGGATACCTGAATTTTTGCAATAGGGTTTTGAACCTCTTATTATACTGCTTTTGTTACGGACTCTCAGAGGAAGAATTTCCATCACATTTGGCAGAAAACTTCACGTATTCAAGCGTAGAAAGAGTTAAGTAAGTCTAATCATAGAGCTCGATCAGTATGGGACCAAAAGAAAGACCTAACAGATTTCGAAAAAGAGCTAATTGTTGATGCCTGCCTGGATTGTCTAGCTAATTGTCTAGCTGGAGCCACGATTGAAACAAAGAAGCGCCTGACTTGATCTCGAAAGGTTCGACATCCAGAGTATTCATCCATTGCAAAAATGATTCAAAATCTTTGTCTATAAGTATCTCAAAGACAATTACAGGGTCGGGACACATTAATATGACTACCTCTCCTCGAACATGTTGGAACGTCCCATAATATGCAGATGAAAAATCATTGCATATCATTAAAAGCTGACAATAGCAGACGTGTAGTAGCATCCGTTAACACAGCAATTGTCGCCGTCATGGGCAGAGCTGTCGGACCTCCAAAAGGGGATGATCATTGGCTATCGGGCCAAGGGGGGTAGCATTTCAGAAACGGCCACCTTTGTGAACTGCTCTAGGGCTGCCGTTGTGAAGGTGTACCGCGACTGGACGAACCAGACAGTTACGAGCAACCGAAGAGGTAACTGTGGGGCCCCACGGGCCGTCGATCCTAGAGAAGAGCGTCGGTTACGACGTCTGGCCAGACCAATCGGCGTGCCACTGTTGAGCAACTTACACAGCAAATGAACAGTGGGGCCACTAGGCGTGTCAGCACTAAGACAGTGCAACGATCCCTCTTGAGGCTGGGGCTCCGGAGCAGGATAGCAATAGACAGCACCCATGTTGACGCTTGTACATCGCCGAAAACGCCTCCAATTCGCGATGGACTATCGTCATTGGAGCTCGGCCGAGTGGTAAAGGGTTGCTTTCTCTGACGAGTCGCGGTTTCTAGTGAACAGAGTGGACGGACGATGGAGAATTCGCCGGGAAGCATCTGAGAACAGGCATCCCGACACCATCGTTAGCAGACGACAGGCTGGTCGGGGAGGTGTGACTGTTTGGGGGATGTTTTTGTGGTATGGTCTGAGTCCACTGATACCGCTGGACGGTACACTGAATGCTGTTCGTTACCTGACGATCGTCGCAGACCAGGTACACCCCTTCATGTCGACAGTGTTTCCTCAGGGTGATGGCATCTTTCAACAGGACAATGCTCCCTGCCATACTGCCAAAATTGTCTACGACTGGTTCGAGGAGCATGAGGATGAATTCAAGCTACTCCCATGGCCACCAAACTCCCCGGATCTCAAACCCATTGAACATTTGTGGGACCATCTCGATCGCCATCTCCGCAAGCTGGACCCTCCACCACGCACGGTGATGGAATTATGGGATGCACTGATCGCCGAATGGTCCCAGATACCTGCAACCACCTTCCGCGGACGTATTGACTCTGCCACGTCGACTAGTAGCTGTGTTTGCCGCCAAAGGTGGATATTCCGGATACTAGCAGGTGGTCATATTAATGTGTCCCGACTCTGTAGTCATATGCGAGACCCCCCTTGTACGGAGAAATAGGACATGCATTGTGTAACGATAATTGATCAATGATTTTATCCAAGGCGGTACCCGGCTCATATCTAGCAGAACCATGCGCCGAGAATTGAAGCGGATCCAAATCGGCATTTGTATGCCTGTATGAAAACCCCGATTTCTGCAAAGAACAAGAAATTTCTTCTATAGGGCGAATTTTATGTATACCAACAAACTGCAGGGAATGGTCCCTGACTGAAAATGGACTAAAAAAAAGGTCATATCCACTTGTGTTCGGAAATCGTCCGTGTGCAATTCGTCCCGGCATACAGTACCTGGCTTTTCAGATGCCCCCAGAAGTAAAAATCCGGAGGATTTAAGTCCTATCCAACGTCTGGGGAAGATGTTGTTGAAGTGTTGGAGATCAATAGTGAGGTGTTGGGGTGACGCTCCGTCGTGCCTTCTACCGTGGCAACTATGCCACATGTTGGTATGACCTTTCCGGACACATGTTGATATGAGCTTTTTTTACTCCATTTCCAGTCCGGAACCATTCCCAAACGACAAACTGGTAGTTTAGTCCACATGAAGTAATCGATCCAGCATACCTTATCGAGACAGCTCAAGGTTCTGGTAGTGTGTCACTGTATGGAACTTCTGCATGTATGGAACTTCATGAGAGATCAGGTACATTCCGCGGACAACCTGAATATTGTTGCCAACCAAATCCATCTTGCAGTTCTTCATTTTTATCCTATATATGACGGCTTCTTCATGAACGACAGTGCTACTGTCCATCGCGCACAGTTCGTAAAGCAGAGGGGTTTAACGAGCATGAGAATGACTTCCGTCATTTACCCCGAAGCCTAATTGCCCAAGAGCAAGAGCCTCTTCCAACAAATCTTGTAAGAAAACTGAGGAAATGTCGGATGAAGGCCTGGTCTTCCATTGATTTTCAAGTGCTTCAACGTCTTATTGACTCTATGCCAACCCGCATAGAAGCTGACGTTCGGCTAAAGCGGGGTGCAATGAAATCTTAAACATATGTTTCTAATTTATTGGTCAGTTTGTGTACATATGTAAAAATTACGAAGGTATAGTATATCCTTCTTAATAAAATAATGGCCAATGCCAAAAAAATGCCTTAAAAAACTGAAGACATGGCAAACTGCCTAACTTCCAAAGGCCATAAATGTTATTTACGTAAATGCTTGTTCAATAAAAGTCACACGGGCTTAATGTATAGATATTCAATTATAGAGAAGAGCAATAAAAAGTTTAAGACGTGACAGTATTTTTCTCGAGCACGCGATAGGCTGATGATATGATGATATGTAAAATCGAATGACAGTAACAGCCTAAAAAGATATATTTGAGTTACTTTTAATGAATTTTGCTTAACTTTGAGATCTTAATTTTTTATAGTCCATTAATATAATGCAAGATTTAATGTTACTTTCTTAAGGGGGAAAATACCTGCAATGGAAATATTTGAAATGTTTCTGTACTTGGAGTCCTCACTTAATATTTATTCTCGAATGTCTAAAGAAGTCGTTAGACGTGTTTTTCCCTAGCATATGGCGCCGAGCCCTTTGAGTATATATATCTGAAACCACATGAGTCTTGTCATATAATGACTCTTTCCCATTTGCGAGAAAACAGGGGGCTAATTGAGTTGAAGGATGTAGGGTTTGAGGGGGGTATCTTGGTGGCGAGCAGGTGATAGTCAATGAACGCTCTCACCCCCTATAAAAACAACGGGGAATTGAAGATTGCACTTCTTGCTTAAAGTAATCGCATACTCAACACAGGAAGAGTTATTAGGCAACTGTAAATTTCACTGCAATTCAATTGTGTTGTAATTGCTTCTTATAAAAAAAAGATTATTATTTTTAATTGGAATTTGTGGATTTCATTGTATGCTTGATTTATTTTATGAGGGGCTATTAGGGTTATTGGCTCTTACTCGATATTCGCTGGGTGAATCCTATTCACTTTATTAAAAAAAAAGCGGGAAAATGGAGCCACTTACTTGTAATATTAATAAAATTTGCTTCTCAACTTTAGTATATGAAAGTAAACATAATGAAAAGGAACGAAAGTAAACGGACAAATTGGAAATTTAAATGAAAACATTCAATTCAATTTTTACCTTGGAAATTAATTACTGATGGAAGAACAATTTTACAGTAATAACACGATCTTGCAGAATATCAAGATATCTATCTATTAATCAGTATTTTTTATAAAATCATTTTTCTACTCAATTACTTAACTCTGATAAATAATCTCAATAGTTGCTATGTTACAGTCTAAACCAAATGGGTGTTGTCACTGGTGGTTTGTATATTGTTCCTTTGGGCGTTCAGGACAGTTTTTGGAGGAATGTAGGAGACTAGTTGATCGTGAAATTATATCTATCTATATTGTTATACTTGAGAAAGTCCCTCGTGTCAGCAAAGAATACTTACTTGCTTTTCAAACCCGATTATCCGTTAGTATCGTGGGGCAGCAGCCCTAATAGGAGGATCTCCAGCGCTCGCGATCTTCCGCCATCAGCACGTGTCCTCAATGGTAATATCCAAGCGACTCGAACCCAGATTCTCCAAGTAGTCTAGCCACCTGACTCTAGCCCGACCCCTTGGTCTCTTACCCGTCGTCTTGGAAAATAACAACTGTCTAAGAAGACCGGTTTACACCAACGCAATGGAGGCGTCTCAATGCGGAGAGGGAGCGATTCAGTACCTAAAGACTCCCTTATTTTTTGTTGCCAGTTACAGATAATGGTTTATCTCTTATTTTTAGAAGAAGACGTTTACTTATCTGAAAATTAAATCTTAGCTATTTTTAGATTATCATCTCACAGCACAGCTTTTCGTAGCTGCGAATTTAATAATATTTCATCTGTTTTATTTATAGGTGACTATATGCTGCTACCCACGTTAGAATTCTCATTTGGCAATTTCATTCTTTCGGTCATTACCCAAGACTCATAAATATAGATTAGAACGGGGACAGAATTCACGTCTGACATACAGGGAGAGGACAGCAAAACTGAAATACTGGCAATTATAGCACCCCCGAAAAAAAGTGGTTTAACTTGAATGCAGATTATCAGTTAACTGAAAATTTGCATTCTGATGAAAACCTCAATGTGTAGAGGTTGAAGTAACATAGTTGTTACACATCTCACACTGAAATAGCGCTATTCAAATGCTATGATGGGAGACATTACAGAGTTTAAAAGAGGACAAATTGTTGGAGCTCGTCTTGCCGTGCAACAGTGACCGAGACAGCCAGTATTTGTTGTGTGTCGAGTGCTACACTATCACGGGTCATGTCGGCATACCAACAAGAGAGACGAACGACACCCAAAAGAAGTAACTCTGGAGGCAAGAGGAAGCTGTCTGAAAGAGATGTCCGCGTACTAACGAGGATTGTATCCTAAAAACGTAATACCACAATTGCTACAGTGACCACAGAATTAAATACACATCTCAGTTCACCTGTTTCCAACAAAACTGCTGGTCGTGAGCTTCACAGAGTCAATATTCATGGACGGGTTGCTATACGCAAGCTCTTGGTGAATCGCACAAATGCCAAACGTCGAATTGAATGGTGCCAACAGCACAAATACTGGACTATGGACGACCTGAAACGTATAGTGTTCTCTGACGAGTCCACCGTCACTGTTTTTCCACATCCGGACGTGTGTATGAGTGGAGATACCCATCAGAGGCCTACTAGCCGGACTGTTTAATGCCCACAGTGAAGCATGGAGGTGGGTCTGTTTGGGTTTGGGGTGCAATTTCCTGGCATTCTCTAGGCCCACTGATTGTTCTTGAAAGACACGTCACTGTCAAGGACTGTCGCTATATTCTGGAGGATCAGGTGCGCCCCATGTTCCAACATTTATTCCTTGACGGTGTCGGTGTGTATCAGGATGACAATGCATCAGTACACACAGTAAGATTGGTGAAAGAGTGGTTTGATGAGCATGAAACAGAGGTTGAACATCTGCCATGGCCTGCACAGTCACCGGATCTGAGCATTATTGAGCCTGTGTGGGGTATTTTGGAGCAGCAAGTCAGGAATCGTTTTCCTCCGCCAGTATCACGTACTGATCTAGCCAAATTTTTGGAAGAGGAATGGCTCAAAATTCCTGTTGCCACTGTACATAACTTGTGTATGTTCTTTCTAAAAGAAGTTCATGCTGCATTGGCCGCCATATTAATAAATAATTTTGCCATAAACCCAGGTGTTTCAGTTTTGCTGTCCACCCTCTGTAGCTTGCTGCACCGGACCGAGCATCCAGTTCTCTCTCTTCTGCCGCCCATTACTCGTAAATGCAGCTCCAAAATACTTGAATTTCTCCACCTGCCTCTATGGGCTCCCCTAAAATGGAGAGCGCACCGAGCCACTGAGCAAGCTGTCTTGAAAGGACCAGAATCTCGGTCTTAGCTATGTTGATTTTCATCCCAGCCTGTTCACACATGGTTGCGAATCGATCTACTGCATGTTGAGGTTCAGTGCAAGAAGACCCAAGGAGGACAAGATCGTCAGCCAAGAGCAACCTCTCCACCAAACTGTTACCTACACAAACACGCTCATCGCCTCGGCTGCCCCAGTCTATCCAGAACAAGAGGGAGACGGTATGTACACTTGGCCCAGTCCAACGTTCACGCTAAACTGTCTTGACTTAATGCCATTTGTCCGGACATATATCTCAAAGCTTTCATACAGAGACATGATAGCAACCAGCAATTGCCCATCCACTCTGTACTCTTGCAACACTCTTTAGAGCTTCTCCTGAGGGAAAAATAGATCAACTGAGGGCTTCCGCTCCTTTCTTATCAAGTTCCTTTCCTATATTCTCCTCGGGGGATTAATTTCTTGTTTTTCAGTCACCTCAATGTCTGTTTTTCAATGTCCGTAGTATTGGATGACGATTTCTTCCAAAATTAATCTATTCCGCTGCAATAATTGACATATGTACATTAGTAAATTATGAATTTTACTTACATATTACATTTACCACATCACCATCTTATTCTAAACTTTGGACCTCCTTTCTCACTTCCATCTCAATTTTATTATTCCTCCCTTCCCTTTTCATACGCAAAAAGCAAAGAAGCCAGCAAAAAATTCCCATACCCGAATTCTTTTTTCTCGCGCTTCTTTACAATAATCGCATCGTAATAATGACTCAACTTTATCCTTATTGCAAAGGCATTAAAAACATATCCTGCAAATTACGCCCAACAATTAACAGCATCATTTACAATAGCTGTATACATGCAACACCACCTAAAGATAAGGCCTTAGTACCAACACCTCCTATAAAGAAGCCTGTGCACTGAAATTTCATACATTGTTACATCATAAAAAGGCATTGTTTCTCGTATTTCTACCAATAATAAGCTCTAAATTATGACTTCTTATGATCATGAATTTTCAGTGCACAGGCTTTCTTTCTAGGAGGTGTTGCATTGTCTGTCTCAGTTTTATGACGCAGTTCTCACCGAGTACTAAGGCCTTATCTTTAGGTGGTGTTGATACACGACATAAGATTTAACGGTTCTATACCAACACCATCTAAAAAGAAGGCTTGCGCACAGAATTTCATATATTGTTACATCGTTACATCATCACAGCTAGTCACGTAGCCCACGAGAAAGACAGGCCCTGGTCAACACCTTCTAGACACAAGGCCTCGGCACGGAAGACTAACGTCAAACAGTAGGCAGTAAGGCCAATTATAAATACAGGCCAGGGCAGTCAAAAACAATGTAAAAGGTGATTTTCGACTGCCCCGGCTTGTATTTATAGTTGGCCTTGCTGCCTACTGTAGGACCTCAGAGTCTTCCGTGTCGAGGCCTTGTGTCTAGAAGGCGTTGCCCTGGCGCGGAAAAGTCACGTTATCATCTTAGTCCGAATAACAATGTAACTTTCATTGTTTCCATCTTGGATTTTAATAATCGGCAATTTTTCGTTTGTTGGAAACAATGAAGGTAACATTGTTACTCGGACTAAGATGGACAGGTGACTTTGCCGCGCCAGGGCAACACCACCTAGACAGAAGGCCTGCGCACAGAAACGTCATACATTGTTACATCACACTAAAACGGCTATTGTTAATCGTATTTCTACCAATAATAAGCCCTAAATTTAGCCGTTTGATGATGATGTAACAATGTATGACTTTCTGTGCGCAGGCCTTCTGTCTAGGTGGTGTTGGCCAGGGCCTGTCTTTCACGTGGCTACGAGCTAGTCATAATGTGAGCCTATTATTAGTATAAATACGATAAAAGATAACTACTTATGACGTTTTAACAATGTATGACGTTTCCGCGCTCAGACCCGAGGCCAACGAGAGACAGGCCAGGGCACTCAAAAGTCACATGATCATCGGGGTCCGGCCAACAATTCAACCTTCATTGTATCCATCTTGGATTTTAACAATCAGTATTTTTTCGTTTGTTGGAAACAATGAAGGATGGATTGTTTGCCCGGACCCCGATGATCATGTGACTTTTGAGTGCCCTGGCCTGTCTCTCGTTGGCCTCGGCTCAGACCTTATCTTTAGGTGGTGTTGTCTATACTCTATCCAAAGAAAGAAAAAAAAGGGCGTGTCTAATTAAATCATTTCAATTATTAGACATTGTTGCTAAGAAAAATTAACAATTGAAATTGGAAATTTAACTGGATACGCCCAGTTATTCTTTCGCGGGACAGAGTATAGTTCCCCAATATTAACAAGAAAATTAATAATTGTGGCCAAACTCACAACACGCCACAGTATCTTAGAATGATGGTAATTAAATGGAGTTTTCATTAAATTAAACTCGTTCACAACGACTTGGTAACTCATTTCTACAGAGCTACTGCTTAAGCGTTTATCAACCTTACAGTTTGCTATAGCTTTACGTTGTACACAAAACCGATGAATTTATTTAAAATTCCAGCTGTTATTCTTCAGTTTTAATAGCAAATATCTATTAGACCTACGTTAAGTTATCTTCAGGTTTGCCAATTAGCTAGTAGCTGAGCCCCCATTTTTAAAAGGTATCCACGGACCCCACAAACCTTTTGAAAGCTTTTTTTATCGGTGTAGCAGCTGTATTGGAGTGGGGACTACCACTTGAAAGATAGGTAGCGATACTAAAAAAAAAGCCGCAATAAATATTGGCATTGCAAGTATTGGTTTTACGAAAGTGGGTGCATTTAAAATGGTTTTTATGTAAATGATGCCACGAACCCTCTAAATTGATTCCGCAGACCACTAAATGGGAATCCCTGCTCTATATCATCATCGCGGCAACGTTTGACTTTTATCATCTCATCAACTTTATTAAACAACATAATAAAGTTGAATGCAATTTCTAAAATTAATTTGGCAAATCAATTTCTTCCTGAGTATTTTATCGTAATTAATTCGATCAAACTACATATTCGAGTAATGAAGTGCTTATCAGGATCGTAGTAAACCCGACTAGCTCTTTGTTTATTTGAGTTAAAAATCATCATTTCAAAGCAATATATGAAAATTGTGAATATGTAAATATAGAAAAATAGTAAAGAAAATTCCTTCACTATTATCATATATTTAATTATTAACATTCGGAGATATGGCGTGAAGAAGCTGCTCCTCGAACCATTTTCGAGTTATGAATATTTAATGTTTTTACTAAAGTGAAAGAGTGTGACGACTTGACTGTGATGAATTGTTACGAAATGACTCCCCACGAGAAATTTAACACAGTTGTGTCCATTCGTGTATTTGGTTTCCCTGTGGTTGCATAGGCGCCTCTTTGCCCACACTGTCTAATGTCATTTGACGGTTGGCGATGAAACAAACGGTCTTTCCGCCTTAATAGGAGGAAAGAGGAGGGGGGTAAAAAGTCTACCCGTTACTAGTCTACCCCATGCTGTGAAAGGGTTAAAAAATCCATTGGGAAGAAGGAGGAGGAGGAGAAATTCCATTTCCTGTGAGTATTTTTCCCGCGCACTTAGCAGATGGTTGGTTGGTTGGTTGGATTCCCGCTTTTCCTTCTTTCTCTCTCTTTCGTCTTTCCTTTTTAGGCTTATTGCGTCTCTCTTCATCTTAATTGTTTCCAAAACAACAACAAACGCTAAGCCCCTAATGGAAAATTTATCGATTGTAATCTTCATACTCTTTTTTTTTTTTATTTGAAATTTGGTTTATGAAACAGGAAACAAATGTCTTCCAATTTTCGCAAATTGATGCTCCCCCCCCTTTTACCCCCTAAGCGGGTGTAAAACCTTCCAACCCTCGAGGCTGAATGAGACCAACTCTCTATCCCCTACCCCCTTATCTCTCTGGTGTATGGTGGATAAATGGCCCTTACTTCTGCCCCCACGCCGACGTTTGTGGAATTTAGGAAGGAGGGCGATAGACGTAATGGCGCTGGGAGAATGGGAGTAAGAGAAAAAGGCGGGAAAACTGCAGCAAGAGGCATTTCCTTTGCACGCGAGACTGGGAAGTAGGAAAGAGAGGGGGGGGGGGGCATGTTGGTAAGGAAGAGGAGGAGAAAATTCCCGCCAAAAATTTTGTGTGTACGAGAGGAATTCTTGTTCGGCGTCCTTGGCGAATTCGAAATTGGGAGGATGATTACCATTGCTTCCAATTTGATTTTTATGGAGCTTTCTAAAAATAGTTGGGGGGGGGGGGCCAAGGGGCAGGCTTTTTGAATTTTTTTATGGGTTTTACAATCGTGACAGAAGATGGATCGTTCGACGGTGCTGTGGAATTATTTATTAGAGCCCTTTTTTTCTTTTTGCAAAATTAGGTCCGAAAAGTGCCGACTTCTTGAGTTCGAATTCGTCGAAGATGAAGATGGATATCGAGAAATGACTTGTTCTTAAGGTTAAAGAGGGTGAAGAAGTAGAAGAAAAAAAGCGAATAAGAAAGCCATTTTCTGTGAATCCTAAAGCTAAAGTGGTTTTGGCTAAAATAGCTAACTTATTGTCTTTCATTCGAAATAGGACTACATGATTTGCTTAATTATTATTGAAATCCTAAAACGTGTCGTTCCACGGAAATTTGTAATTTACTGAACATTATTTAATCTCTTTGTTTTAATTGTTTCAAAAACAGCAACAACAAATACTAAGCCCATTATTATTTCCATATTTATAGCAATTGCCAAAACACAATTGCCAATATTTATTTATTACTTAAAATATTAACTAATTACAAAGAGACTTTACTCTTCATGTTTATGCATTTTTTAATGAAATGACGCCCAGTTGCTACATTTTTCCTGTTTTGATAAACAATTTTAATGAAAGGCTGTCAATTCTGTAACATTAACATTGTTTAGTTGGAGCAAAAGAAAAAAATCCAATTTTCTACTGAAGTATTTCGTTTGAACAGGTAATATGATAGTTGTAATAGTGTTTTTCAATCTTTTTCCAACTCTTGTTTTCTTCCTATGCCCCTTGGTGCTATATTCCAAGAGGGATCTGACTCCCGGTTCAGAAACATGGATTATAGCAACTTAAGAGGGAGTCAAGAGTTTAGTTGTTGTTGTTTTTTTGTTAATTGCTAGCTGATAGGTTTATAGCATGCCACCTGCTAAGAGAGCTCCATAAATTACATAATGTTTGAAAAGGGGAAGGGGGGGGGGGTTGGGTAGAGTTACGCGCCGTTACAGAGGGGTAGGAGGGATTAGGTCTCGCGTTAGTTAATGCTTTATCTGAGATTTAATTATGGGATGGTTATGAAACCACGAACCAAGTGATTATGTTAGCAAAAGAATTTATCTAACTCTTTGCAGTCCGAGTTAGTTTGTTATAGAATTATTGTTAGGATGACTCGTAAAACCTTTGAATTTTTTGATAATTTTGATTAGAAATATAATTTTATGGTATCTGGACGTATTTGACCCAAATGGCTTCACGTCATTCATCATGGAGAAGTAACAAATATTTTAAAAAGTAACACAAATATAACGTAAAGATAGGGCTTTTTTCATATTGAACATTTCAGATACTGTGAAATTTGTTAAAACAATTTTTTTTATCATTTAGACACCAATGTACATTGCAAAATCGCAGATGATTGATGACTTCGGTCTATTCCCTGCATGGTTCACATCTTACTTGATTATTGCTCATTGCCTCTTGCTGAAAGTTTGATATCGTTTGGAATATGTAATGTCCGTTTCTATACAAACATACTCATATGTAAAAATTATTGTCACTATCTTGTCTCATATTATTACATTGGTTTTTTTAGTTGATGCTCTTACTCATAAAATACCATGTTTCTTCAACAGCTGTTCAAAAATTTAATGTTTCTGTAACTTGACTGTAATAAACCATTTGAAAAATTATACGGTTTTGGAAATCATTGAGGTGGGGAGGTCAAGTGCAGCGATACCTAATTATTGATAGGTGCTTTACAAGGGAAGGGAGAGTGTTTAAAATGAGCCAATTTTGCATTACGTAATTTATAGACGGTCACTATTTAAAAAGGGAACATGCAAAATGTAATAAGAAATATATAGTAAGGGATAAATGAATCCTTTCTAAATTCCGGAATATAATGCCTCTAGGTACAAAACCTCCACAGTTAAACTCCAAAGGAGGACATAACCCTGATTGTACAGAGATTTATTTTGAGACTTATTTTGGCGGTTATGTCCTCCTTTTTACTTTATGGGGGATTTTGCACCTGGAGGTTTTGGCCTATGGGGGTTTAGTTCAGTAGAAGTTTTCTCCTATCCTCGTCAAATAGAGGATATCCAACATATAATTAAAAATATGTTTATGCTAAGTAATTAACCCAAATAATATAAATTGCTTATTGATGCATAATTTCTACATTAAAATGCCCGAAGATACCGAAGGACATGACAAAAACCCTCCCGAAGATATGGATTCGGACATATTCGGATGATTAAATTTACAGATATGATGTTCTAAATTGCATAATAAAATTCTTTTCATCTTCTTCTTCCATGATTTATAGAGTACTTCATGGTAAATGATTACAATGAAAATAAATTAAGCATAAACAGAATAATAATTGCAATCCATCATTATGTAGTAGAAAAATTTATCCATTTGAAAGAAGGTGCCAATCATAGGCAAAAAACTAAAAGATGACATTAATGGATTTTAATTATTCTTCTATTTATAGAAAATAGTCCAAACAGAAACGTCCGTAGGGCCTACACCCATAAAGATGATTCTCATTGGTTGTTTTTTTTTTGTTTTTTTTTAATTTCTAAAGATTCCAGTAGACTCGGCATTTTTGGATTATTTTCAATAAGAAAGATTTCAACCGAAATTATATCAAAATTCTGTTTGGTTTTTAAGATCTGGTGACCAAACTGGAATTGTTAATAATAATAAAACTGGAGTCTAAGGTTAAAAAGACTCTGCTTTATATCATGAAAATGATACCTTGAAAATGATGCAACATCGAAACGCGTCAAGAGAAATGTATAATAAAATGTGTTAAATAGTATTAATAAATAGAATACTGAACACTAACACTAGACCAGCTAAGAATATTTAACTTTGTTAAAATTGTCATATTGATGTTATAAATTGAAGCAAATCTTTATGCTGGGTCAATTAATACAATCTTCATCCGTTAATTAGTATCAGCAAGGGAAAGCCGAGCAAGAGCAGCACATCTTGAAGCACGTAAACCAACACGAAAGAGCAGATCTTTAGCATAAATCGAACCAATAAATAATTTAGGTAGATAATTCATAATCATTATTTTCAACAACACGTGATAATGAAATAGTGTTTAAATTTTATAAATAAGTAAAAACGCTCAGATCCAAGTGGTCTTGTTGTGAAGATTAGTTTTAAAAAATTATTGACTTTGCCATAAAGATTTTGAAGTTTATTGATATTAAAGTAAGAATTTTTTCCAGCAACCAAATTGGCGCACAATATAACAGTTTTGATAACATCTGAGTATTATACAATCGGGTTCCTAAAGGAGATAAATATTCATTGAATAGGAATCCTTCTTCTAGATAATTACAAGAGAAGATATTGCATATGTAAATTGAATTTATCACTCTTATGATAAATTTGCCCAAATCCTTAATTTGTTTTTTCTTAGTAATTATTCTTTGTTCTTTAGTTTTGTTGGAATAACTAATTACACTGGATTTAGATAAATTAAGACTAAAAGCATTATCATTATACAAAATGATAAATCAATTACTGTTACCGTCTATAATATATGCAAAGTGGTCTTTCATTCTGATAGAGAATGACCTAGATACCGTTTATCGCAAGAATTACATACAATTTCTTATAGACCAATATGAACCAATATCCCCCATAAGGTTCAATTTTATCTTTTACACTGCCATTAATCTTCTGGTGCTGTTGTTGCTTTTGTTTGCCACTCTTAGTTATATTTTTTGCACGTCTTTACAAGGATTTTATTAAGCGTTCTGTTAAAAGGGCGAACAATATAGTTTAATCTGGACTACTCTAACTACACATATAGGAGATCTTAAGTTGTGCATGGTAATTTTTTTTTTATTTGATTATCTTCAGGTTGGTTTGGTTTGTTTGGTATTAACGTCCTTTTCAACTGCTATGGTCATTTCAGGACGGCGTTATAGGGGCCGCAAATTTTGCCTCGCAAGGGTTCTTTAACGTGCAGCCGGCAAACGACTACACGGGACCAACGGCTTTACTTCCCTTCCGAAGGAAGTGCGTGATCTCAGGATTTCCCCCTGAAAAATCCTCGTCGTCCTCGGCCGGGATCGAACCCGCGTACTCGGGCATCAGAGGCGACCACGCAACCGCTGAGCCACCGAGGCCGATGATTATCTTCATATAGGTTATCCAATATTTATCTGTTCTGCAACATTTATTAAATAGATATTTAAATAAATAAATAAATATACCGTACTAGCTCAAATCTAAAAAATAAAAAGCGACTCGATGTCATCTTGTATTCGGGCCAAATTGTTATCTCAGAAATGTTGCAAAAAAATTACAAAATAATAAAAAGTATACTTTGGAGTTTATATTGCATGTTAATGGATGTTTATGCCTTTTTCACCGTATAAATTGAATTTTTACAATGGCAAAGGTTAATGGGGCGAGGCAAACGTTTGTTTTAAGTTTGCTCTTCTCGATTTGTAGTGAATGAGATGTACTTCATCAGTCGTTTTCCCAATTAACCTTTGATTTATTACACTTCCTATTGCTCGTCGTTTTCAAAGTGGCAGTTGTGTTTCCAAGTCCAACATCGAATTGACGTTGTTCGTTTCGAGTTTGGCAACGTCTCAAGAAAAAGCGTTTCGACGACGACAGCTTAACGAGCTAAAATGAGTGAATGAAAACGTAGAAAACACGGACCTTTATCTTGTCACGTGATAGTAGTTCGTAGTGACCCTTAATAACACTGAAGACCTCCTTTTTTTAATTTATTTATTTATTTTCATTCATCTCTTTCATTTACATAGGGTCTTCGAGGTATTGGCTTTCTTTTGGGCGTCTATGTTTTCAATTTAAACTTCGCTCTTAATTTTCGTGTAGACAGAACCCTTCGTGTTGTTTGGCTTCCCCCTTTTCTCTTTCTTTCACCCCGAAGGAAACCCGATCCATGAGGAACCCTCAACTACCCCCTCTCCTCTCTCTCTCTCGCTCGCTCTCTCTCACTTCCTGTGTTTCAGTTTATCTGCACCAATTCCTTCAGACCTTCTCCACCTTCTTTCCATTTCCTCCGACGTCCTATCTACCCCCTATACAGGCTTTTACCCCCCTCCCTCAGCCTTCCTTTTTTCCCGCCATCGTGTTTTTGCCCTCTGATCTTGACCCATTCTCCCGCGTAAAACTGGTTTTTCCCGCCAAAAAATGTTTCCTCTTCCTTCTCCTCCTCCTGGGGAATATGTATTATTATTTTCATTATTGTTACCTATCCTCAAATTATATCTCACCTGCCTTACTCTTTTCTTTACATCCATCACCATCAGAATGTTAATCCTTTCCCTGTGTTTGAAATGATGGGTTTAAGGGGATATTTCTTGGTGAATTTTATTCACTTCTGTAATTCCTTCACAACACTGAATCCACTTCGTTGGCTAATTCTCTAAAATAATACAGGGTGATCGAAAAGTCGCGCACTCCACAATAACACACACAAAAAAAAATTTCAGCTCTTAAAACCCACATCTAAAAAAAAAGAAATTTTAAGCGAGTATAATTAGCAATAGAAAGGCTAGTTCTTAAGACAGGAGAATAATAAATTAAATCTCCTGGTTATCTTGTATAGAATGAGTAAATGAACAGCACATAAATGTAGCAGAAACTAAAAAGTAATGAAAATTCTTTTACTTAGTATGGACCTAACGGCAATCAGTACTACTAATATAATTTACGCAGTGAGAAACGCTATCTTTCACGTCATGTGCAAGGTGGGTGTGTAATGATATGGTCTGCTTTTACAAAGCTGCAAAAGTCATAACTCGCTTTTGTTTCTCCACAATCCAAAGCAGTTGATAATTAGGGTGTCTGCACAAAAAGATGAATTAATTATTTTCAGTTTATTTCCCAGCAAGATAATGCTCTGATACACAACGCAGCATCAACATCGGAATGGATGCCGTGCAACAACATTAAAGTCTGGAATGGTCTGCTTGCAGTCCCGACCTTAACCCAACTGATAATTTGTCGGGTGATATAGGGAGTGTCCCAAATTGATGTATACACTCTTTGAAACTTTATAACTCAGCAACGAAATGAGATAGAAATATAAGGTTTCTTATATTTTATTCCTTAAATTTTTTAAAATCCGTACGTGTTCAAAATGTCCACCTTCTGCCACAGTATACTTCCAACACCGATGTCCAACAGAGCGACATACCGACTGGATTGTAGCTAATGGAATATAATTGATGGAATGTTCAATCTGATCTCTTAATTCCGTCAGTGTTTGTGGGTTTGTGCGTACACTGTGTTCTTTAAAGTTCCCCAAAGGTAGAAGTCGAGAGGGGTTAAATCGGGAGATCGAGGCAGGAATTCCGTAGCACTTCCTCTTTGTCCTATCCATCTGTGATTGAATGCGTGATCGAGGAAAGTTCTCACACCGACATGAAAGTGAGATGGAGCCCTGTCTTGTCGGAAGTAAACCTCATTTCCATTCTCGAAGAGATCATTAAGACGTGGAATCATGAGTTCCAACATTTACAGGTAAGTCTGACCCGTGACAGTACGTTCGAAAAAGTATGGCCCAATTAATCCTCTAGAAGACAAACCACACCACACCATGCTTTTCCAGCGCCGTCTGGCTCATACACAACAAACCTTATATTTCAATCTCATTTCGTTGCTGAGCTATAACGTTTCAAAGAGTGTATAAGCTTACATCAATTCGGGACACTCTGTAGTTAGTCTAATAAATGCAAGTGGGAAACCGTATGACACTATTACTAACCTCAGGAAGAGCATTCAGGCAGCTTAGGATCAAATATGACCAGAAACAATGGGAGAATTAGTGGACTCTATGATAGACAGACTGATTGAACTTATTTATTGTAGAGGAGGTCAAACAAAGAGCTAGTATGAAAAAGTTAAGTTTGGGTTAGAGAAAATGCATCTTGGTCTCAAACTGTTTCCTCTTCAAGTTGTTCTCAAACTTGTGTCCTCTTTAAGTGTTCTCAAATGTTTTATCTTTTACAGTTTGAGAATATTTTGTCATATTAAATTGAAAGTACACATACTTTTCTGCTTGATTAATAAACATATAAGTAAACAGATTTTAAGAAACAAGGTGGTCTCAAACTTTATTCCAGCACCGTATTAACCCTAATTGATTTAACGTAGATAAAGCAGTAATCTTCTTTAAATCATATAAAAAATTTTCCCTCCGTATATTCGGTGTTTTAGCCACCAAGATTCTGTAAGAAGTTCTGTATGTCCAAGAACCCTTTTGGTAATTGAGTCTAAATATGGACAAACCCATTTGGGCCAGAGTTCAAAACCCAAAGCCTTCTAGGAGTGAATAGCAATATTGCCGGTGGAGACGAAACTCTCCATATAAAAAGTGGCCAACGTTGTAAATTAGATCTAGGATTTTAAAATTCGTATTTTTAAATTTTTATTTTTACTTTCTATGGGAATCTGCACATTTTACAGTACTTTGTCATGAACCCAGAGAGTTTATGTCCAGAATGTTCCATTATTTTGGATTCCAAAATTAAGGCTGGAGGGTGCCACCACATTAGGGGCCATCCATAAATTACATCACACGATTTTCATGATTTTTGGAGCCCCGTCCTTGTCACAGGTGGTTCACATTTGTGACACCCCCTCCCCTTGTGTGACATCACATATTTTGCAATTTTAAATTTAGAATTTATTAAATTAAAACAGCACTTCCAAAATTTTTTATATATTTTTATTTAAAATCTTTTTTCATAAAATCAACAATAAATCGAACATTTTAGAAAATTTACAAAACAACAAATCAAATGAGCGATCAAAATTTAATCATCTTGTGTCCATGGACTTTGAACCCATTCCTTTATATTATTTATGACTGGCATAGCAGCTTCTTCGTTCTCGATTTGGATAATGTTAGGAATATTCGATGTGTCAACATCTTCTTCATCCAACCATATAACATCGTCATCGTTTATCAACATCTTCTTCCCTGGCACGTGCCAAAGGCGGCTGACGCGCTGAACTAAAGGTACAGCGAGCGTGAACTCTCGCGGCCGCCACGTGCCAAAAAGTGACATAAACAAATTTAAACCTTATAATATTATATTGATAGAGTTGGTAATATTTTAAAGTTTTTCTTTAGAGTTGAGATTTAGAGTTTTAATACTTTAGATTTATACATGTGACGTCACGAAGCTTATGACTCGTCCTCCCCCTTGTCACACGATGTCACACTTTGTTGACCCCCTCCCTCCCCCTTAACGTGCGACGTAATTTATGGATGGTCCCTTAGCAGACTAACTTCCCAGCGACTTGATGTACAATAATACTAGATGCTCTGATGCCTAGATGGACAGTGCAGCCTTCAGAACTAGTCTATGCGGTCATCTATCTGACTTTGTCCTTAGATTTTCACCTCTTAGAACATCTGAAGGCGATAGTTTACCAAGAGAAGATCTGAGATGTGGCTCATGATTGCAGAGGTAATCATTTCGAATACATTTTGTGATGTCCACAGTTTGTCTGTTAGTATGAAGCCCTTTGCTTCACCATGTTGAGAAGTACACTATTGTAAGATGATCATCATTATTGATTCCAAGCCATTTGTACTGCTAACGCTTGTATTCTGCGTATTCTATAAAACCAAATTAATAATTCAAAATATATTACTTCAATTTTTTAATAAGCTGGAAAGTCTGTAATCCTTGTTCCTGTGTCTATGGGGTGCATGGAATGGTTATTTGAAGAAACTGGAGATATTACTCCAATAACCCAGTTGGAATAAAGTAATAAATGAAAGAAAAAAAATTCACGACCTTAATCGAACCAGGAAAACATGACTTAACGTAACCAATAGAGCAACCGTGAACACGCTGACAGTTATGCTATTTACATGACTGCTGACAGTTATGCTGTAAACATGTCTTCCATGAAGTCTGCTGATAATCATGTGGTCGTGGAATTATTTCTTTTCATTTATTATACTTTATTCGAATGATATATATTTTAGCTTAATTTGGTTCCTTAGTTCAAACTTTCTTTGGAGCTGGTTTTTGCTTTTTGGGAATCTAATTATCTCAAAGTAACCTTTTTCATCCAAATCTCGGATTTCAATACACAAATTCCGTTTTTTATAATTGATCTTTCGCTTCATCTTTGTTTTTAACTCTATATCTATTTCAGATTTGTATTGTATATCAAAAATAAAGACATAAGCAGAATTCATTACACTCGCTACGAAATCGAGCTGTTCTCTCCGTTGAATTACATAAAAGTTTTGTCGCTTAATGGTCATTTCCTTCTACATCCGACATCGCACTTGTAATATTAGAGAAGGTTCCTACTATTATTAGGCGATTGTAAATTAGATAATAATACACTTCTTTTCTGCTAATTGGGAGCAATGTGTGGCGTAGATGGGAAATGTTTTTCGTCAATTAGGACCATTTTCGCCCATTAGACACGCCAAGTTCGTCCGTCCGTCTCATATAACATCCATTATTACTTTGCCGACTCGGAAAACCTTTTCCGAAGTGTGAATGTGAGAGAATTGTTAGAGGGAGTGGATTTATTCTCAACACTCTTGATAAAACAACAAAGTGGTGTTTATTTCTACAAGAGATCTTTAAACAAACGGCGCTATTCAAATTCTGTGATTACTTGAACGGAGGTAAGAAGCTATTAATTGTTCCATTAGGGGAATGAAGTTGTAATATTTGATTCAATTTTAAAGAAAAAAGCTTATTCTTTTTATACATATGCACTGGCCAATAAATTAGAGACATGTGTGGAACTTATGTAAATTTGTTTTAATTCGTTTTTATGCAAAATAGAGGTTCATGTGAGTCTAATCATACACCTTGATCAGCATGGAGGAATAAAAAGGAACCTAACTGAATTCGAAAAGGGAATTAATGTTGACGCTCGTCCAGCTGAAACAACCAAGCAGCTGACTGAATTCTCGAAAGGTGCGACATCCAGAGCATTCAACCGTTGGAAAAATAATTCACAGTCCTTGTCGAACTGTAATTTAGAGACAAATAACCATGAGTGAGACCGCCGTCATTTAAAACAACTTGTACCGAGAAACAGTGTGCAACAATGATTTTAGCAAAAGCTATTCCCGACTCATTTTTAGCAGAAGCATGCGCCAGAAATTGAAGCGGACCGAGCCATGGACGGCATGACTGGACACATGAAAACTGGAAAAAAGTTATATGATCTAAAAATATATCGATACGCGTTCTTTTGTACCTACCATGGGCAGAGGGTTTGGCGGGAACCACACGAAGCAATGGGTCCAGCCTGCCTTACCGAGACAACTCTAGGTTCTGGTGATGGTGGTGTCATTGTATGGAGCTTCTTCTGCTAATATTCTGATATTCATTGAAGGTTGGGTGCATTTCACATATTACCTAAACGTTGTATTTTCGATCAAGACAAGCTGGAATGCAGTATTTTTTCTATCATATGACAGTTTCTTCATGGATGACAATGCTACTATTCATCGCACAGGATTAGTTCAGCATTGGTTTAGCAATCCAATAAATCTATGAGAACAAGGGAATCTGGTGAATGACTGATCTTCCATTGACTTACAAGTGCTTCTGTAATTCGGACCAAAGGGATCCATTAAAATATTAAATAGCTGCTTCAGATTCAATAGTCGATATGTGTGGCTTGGATTATCCATTGAAAATCAAATCGAATGTAATAAGTTGACAACTTGTATTCCTTTTGGAAAGTCTCTAAAGAACATCAAACGTGTGAGATAATTTGGAAGAATTCATTGGAATTTCCTTCTTCTGAATTAAGTTCTCATTAAAGACTCTCTTTGAAATCTGATTACTATCACACTATGGCAAGACTTCCACAAAAATCCATGCCTTACAATGTCCATGGGAAGGAAAATTTCAAATCAAACCTCAGCCATAACCGGAAGAGCAGGCGTTCATGTTACCTCCAACTCTTGTCATTGTTTCCCAGCCAAATTCCTGTTTCCTTCCTGGAGATTAACATAAGCACCCTTCGTTTTGTTTTCTTTTAGTTTCCTCCTTTGAATCTTAATTCTTATTTAATCTGTCTTTGGAATGGGAAAAGGAGACGGAGATGGCGCCGTTTGCCTCCAACTTCCGTTGTATATGAATGAATCGTCAGCGTTATTGAATCTCCCGTGCATTTCGGTTATATCATTTTACGCATTGATGAAAAATGTCTTCGTAGGTTTCGTTTTCAGCGTTTCTGATTCGAATTCGATCAATTTTAATTTTTTTGTGTGACGAGAGGGTTCCTCCATCTGCTCCTTCTCACGCGTCGCTCAAAATCAAGACAATGCAGTTTTAAAATGAAAATTTTTGAATCAATTCGTCGTCAGTGTTTGCCTAAAATAAAAGGGGGGGAAAGTGAACGCAGAGAAAAAATGAAATTTACTTTTTTTTGGCGCTTTATAATGAAATTTTAATTCAAAGATAAACGACAACTCGAAATGATTTCTGGACTCTACAATCAGGCAATTAAGAAGTAGAAGGAGCGATATTAATTTTATTTTTTATTCTCTTCAAAATTTTACATCGATATTGCATCAAACACGGAAAGCACGTTTTGATTTTAAAAAAATAATTAACTTTGTCAGAGTATATACTAAGAAATTTAGAAAGCGCGCCTCCTTTATTCCTTAGGAATACGATTTCAAAAGGCTCTCCTAAAAATTTTCAGATTGTATAACATCAAAAAAATGCTTAAACAACTTCCTATTTATAAATTTAATTATCCGAATATATCCGAATCCTTATATCCAGGAGAGATTTTGTTCGGAGATGTTTTCTCCCGGAGGTTGAAAGATGTTGTTCGGAGATGTTTTCCCCCATTATTTTCATTCAGTTTTCTGATAGCTGTGAAAGCTGAATGAAAATGCAATAACGTTGGGATTTCCTCTCTCCAATGAGGGTCACTTACAATGAAAGAAAACCAGTGACAGAAAATACTATTCCCCACAGTATAGTACGATAGAAAATGTATATAGCAGACCCCACAGGTGTTCGATGAAATTTATATCAGACTCTTTGAAGGCCAGCCCATTTCTTCTACCCATGTCTTCCCAAACAATCCCTGCAAACACCTTGCTTTGTGACAAGGAGTATTGTCATGTTGGTAAAGGAATGGTCCAATCCCAAACTGAGCCACAATGTTGGCAGTGCAGAATTCTCCAATGTGTTACGGCTAAGTTCCTATTACTGGAACAAGTTGGCCCAATCCAACTATAAAAATGAGCCCCTTTGTCAATCAGACATGAAGTCCTTCGGGCATCCGCCAAACCCAAACTTGATTATCTGATATTCTCGCTCTATAACACGTTTTTAATTGTTCCATGGTGTTTTATTGGTGAGCTATACACCATTCTAAACGTCGTTTTGCATTGATTCTGCTGATATGGGGATTACGGATTATGGATTCATGCAGAAGAGCCATGAAAACCTAGGATCCTCAATGTCCGCAAAATGGTGACTGCACTGGTGGTACTTGAAGTAGCAATTTCGTTACTATGTAACCATTGTTTCAGCTGTCACGCGTGCTGGTCCTGGAGAATTCTTTTCTGAGATTTCTTTGGTGTACTGCTTCGCGATTTCACTGATAATGCCCCTGCAGAATGACAGAAATCTCGGTACAGACTGCAGCAGTATGAAAAGAGTCAGTAACTATTGCAGGGGTAGAAATTAACTATAAGGGTCGTACAAATGAAAACAAAAATTTGTCTGGGGGGGGGGGGGGGGGGACGACGTGTCGGGTCGGAAGTTTTTGTTTTCAACAATTGCGAAACCCCACGTGCAAGTTGAATAATAGGTTGCGAGTGTTGCATCACGTGAGAAAGAACGATAGCTCGCGCTTCGAAGCTCTGCGAGTGATCGCTTCGTCCAAACAACAAAACGGAGTCTACGAAACAGGAACAGAGAGCAGTAACAGGAACAGCGGTGGATTGGTCGAGCAAACAATAACCTGGAACTTGCAAAGTGGCCACCGCGGAGCCCCGACCTCACACCTTGTGATTTCTTTTTATGGGGATGTGTAAAGGACAAGGTCTTCACCCTACCCTTCCCCGTGACCTAGACGAGCTGAAAGAACGCATTACGGTAGCGATACGTGGGATTGATGGAGACATATTAATGCGGGTTTGGGTCGAATTCGACTACCGCATTGATGTATGCCGTGTCACGACAGGGGGGCATATTGAACATCTTTAACTGTGTCACAATAAACTTCAAGAGTTTTTCTTTAAGAATCCGTATGTGGTGTGGGTCTACAATCTGAATAGCTTTGATGTAATAAATTTTTAAAAGTGTGAAGCTCTTTTGTAATCACCCTGTACATTAAACAGAGAGACAATAATACAGGGTGATTCAAAATGATGTCCGTCATTTCAAAATTTTACTATGCATTTATTTTATAACATAAACTAACCAGACCGGGTTTAAAATGCAGGAAAACTCAAATATTTATTGATTCTAGCATTACAAATGTTCTATGTGACTCCCTCGAGTCACCCGAAAATGTCAAGACGATAGTCAATCTCATCCCAAACTCCTTTCAGCATGTCTGCTGTTACTAGTCCCGTGCTTTTCCGTTTACAGAGACATATGATCCAGTTTCCAGAAATAGATCATATCACTTACGGATGCTTTTGTCAGTAGGGCAATCTTTATGACATTGCCTACGAAATGCCCGCTGGACTAAAATTATAGAGTTTGTTTTTGCATACTCCAAGACGCAATATGCCTTTTAATTCACAGCCGCCATCTTTACTTTTATCGCGACACTAGCGCCACCAAAGCCTCCAATTGCGGGAAGGTTAAAAATATTTGAGTTTTCCTGCATTTTAAACCCGGTCTGGTTAGTTTATGTTATAAAATAAATGCATAGTAATATTTTGAAATGCCGGACATCATTTTGAATCACTCTGTATTATGAGGAAGTCTCAGACAGATGTTGTATATATGATGTTTGACAATTTTATATGTATCAAGGATTCATTTAGACCCCCAATATATTGGTAAAATATTTTCAAAATGAGGTCCTCTACCACCCCTAAAAGTTTGTATATAGAGTTCGTAAACACCCTGTATAAACAGAATATGAGAAAGTTCACTTAAATCCTGAATATGAACACATTCTACTCCTACAACAACTTGCACTCATTCAAACATTTTGTATATTATGTGACTTAATAATTTGCCTAGAGTTTCTAATATTTTGTGACAAGTAAATATGTGGATTATTCCAAAAGTGATATAAAATATTAAGCTAACCAAATATTTAAAATTGGAAAATGACTATACGTATAAGTTTATTACAATATATATGTTTTGTTACTCATTCTGCTTATGATGTTATAAAAACAAATGACATTGAAAACAATGCAATAAAAAAACATATTTCTAATTTTTTGTGACGCACCTTAATAACTAAAATGATTGTGGATGGTTACATTTTGTGTAAGTTCGAAAACTGAGCATATAGAACTTGGCAAGCCATGCGATATAAACGATTTTTACCCCAAAATAAATAAATAAATAAATGAATAAATATTTCATCTTTTTATTAGCGAAAAGGTGATATTACATTTGCGACGACTGTGTATTCGGTTTCATGGACCGAAAGTAAACGATATTATTCGTCTTCGAGATGGTAGGTTCAAATCCAGTTATGAGTGCTTTCACCATGGCTCTTCAGAAATGGAAGACGCGAAATAAAATGGCAATAATAATATATTGATAATAATAATAATAATAACAATAATAAAAGATCGAGATTTAGAAAAAGTGAAAAATAAAAACGGGACAGGAGAGAAAGAAAGGGTCGTAAAATGACGGCGATTCTCGTAAAAATTGAAAGTCGAGAGGAGTAAATAAAAACGGAAATGGAAAGCGGCACGTGATTGGTGACGCCTGCCGTTGCACGTGGATATTTCAATTTCATTTATTGTCAGCTTCTATCACGTTTGATGGAGGTTCAAGGAAAAGAAGAGAAGACATGTTTTGCGTTTGTAAACATGACTTCATTAAATTTTAATAGTCGCATCGGCTTTGAGTTTGCATTTTTCACGTGTCGTCTCTATTCAGTTAGATATTAGGGAAGAAAACAAAAAAATAAATATTATTACATTAGAGAGGAAAACGCGATCACGTGACCCTATTATTATTAGAGTGAGGTCTAAAAATGTATGAAGCTTCGAGCTATGTCTGTTCTTGTATTACGAAATAAGCACGGTTGCATATGGAAAGAGATTACATTGATAATAAGATTAGACTGTCAGAAAGATTGAATTTCCGTAAACAACTCTCTGGGAGTAAGAACCTGAGTTCTTGAGTATTTTATCAGAGGGGATTCACGATGAAATTCTCGGACCATGAAGATGGTTTCAATAAAGCCAATTGGGACTCAGCCAGATTTCATCGAAAAGTTGTTTTTTTTTTCAGTACTTGATTCTAAATATTTTTCCCTGCTTCTTGGAGGCTACCACCCTCCCATGGTGCACTGCATATATATTCACCAAGCAGAAGAAATGAAATGATTAAAACAGTTTCACTATATTCGGAATCAATGCATCCATGACAAGCAGCTAAATTTAATAAGAAGCGTGAACACTATTAACACCACTACACACCTGTATTTTTGATGCAATTAAGCAGAAAGTCTGCGCTTCTCATCTCCAGGAGGACGAGGAAACCCGCATATGCTATTCCAGTTCTTGATTGCGTTTCCAAAAGCATACTAAACACATTCTTTAAGGGGACATAAGTCAGGGCAACTGGGAGATCATTTTAAAGATCCTTAAGTTTCCAAAGGGTTTTCTTCTGTAATGTACAGTTACGAGGGACATTCAGAAAGTTCACACCTTTGGACAGAAGAACTGCGAATACCTGAACGCGCACTTTCTGCCATACGAGGGCAATCATTGCAGAAGTCTTGCACCTGTAAAATTTTCCTGTAAAAATTTTCATTTGTTGACACCCATTCAAAAACAAGAGAGAATGCATCTACTGAGTGAATTTTGGGATTGTGCAAACCCAACGAAGATAATTTTTTGTATTCTCTTAACCGTAGATGAATGAGGGTGTACCTCTACAATCCTGAAACGAAGGAAATTAGATAACATATCAGTAGTCATAATTGAAGTGGATAACTTTTTTCTTCGGAGTTCTAGTGGTACAGGCTGATGATCTTGAAGTCGATTTGTTTGTCAAGGTGATATAGGTAAACAACGCCATTTGGCGGGATGACTATAGGAGCTCGGAGCCATAGAGCGAGTATCTGCGAAACCACTACATTCGAGTAATTTCGACAGCAGCCTTTGTTGAAGTGTTTAAAAATTGAACTGCCAGCCAAAAAAACTGGGTCTCAACGTGCAACTCAACTTGCAAGTATAGGTCTCGTGCAAGTTTGAATGTGGACGTGGAGCAAATATTCCTTTTCAGTTCATCCCAAAAAGATTCAATAGGATTGAGATCCGACGACTGCAGCAAATAAAATCATCATCATGTTCCTGAAACCATTCCTTGGTGATGCGAACTTTGTGCACCGCTGCATTATTCTGCTGGAAATGCCAATCTGCTTACGGATAAACTGTCAACATGAATAGATGCACTTGGTCGCAACGATCCGTGCATTCTGGTATCTAGACACTGAACCCATCGGCTTGAATTGTGGTCGGTGTCCAGAAATGTAAAATACTTGAACAACAGGAGGGCAACAGTGCTGCAAATTACAGCAAATCAAGGAGGATCTTCTCAGATGATCTCTGAATCGTACACCATATGTAAATATCGTTGCTAACCAAGTTCATCCTGTCTTGTTGATGATGTATCCCAATGGAGATGGCTTCTTTCAACAAGATAATGAGTCTTGCCAAAATGCTCATGTCTGGCTTTCAAATGTCTTGCAGGATTGGCTTCAGGGGCATTACTTTGGATGAAGTTGAAAATGCCGTCTGACAGCTGACTCCACAATTAGCAAATCTCACGCAACTGAAAAGTATTATTCATCAAGCACGATTTCAGATTCCACGAACCATTAATCAATATCTTGTGGAGTCCATGCTAAGAACAATCTACGCAGCATTAATGGCAAAAAGTGGCCCAACGAAGTACTTGAGGAGGTGGTCATAATAAATTGTTGTTTTAAAGTGGTTTGCTCCTTGTTGCAGTAATTCAAATAACACACGTTTAGGGCGCTTTCCTTTCTTCATCATATTTCATGAGCTACCACTGCCATTCAGCTTATTGGAATGCCATAGTCTAACAACCAATAAGCCAATGAAACGGGTCAGCTCCCATATGCGTGCTAGCTGACTAGGCTGGCTTTAGATTTCAATGACTGATGATGGTCCATGACCGCGTCTCTACCGAATAAAATGTACGAGAGTAGATCAAATATTTCTCTGACTAATGTAGGAAAAATTTTATTGCCGAATACGAAAATAAGTTTTTTCCTTTTCGAAATATCTTCCATGTGCATCGGTGCAGCGGTCCCAGCGTTTGATACAACTTTCGTAGAATTCCCGGAGACCGTCTTCAGATGTGTTTACTTCCTGATCAGTTGCAAATTTCTTTCCCGAAATTAGTTCTTCACCGTAAGAAACATCCATAAATCACATGAGGCTATGCCCGAAGAGTAAAGGGGATGTTCCATGAGTTCAGTGTTCATTTCGGCTATCGTTTCCTTCTGTATGTTGGCTGTGTGTGCGCCAGCGCATTGTCCTCATGCAGAATGAATCCTTGCTCCCCAAAATGAGGTCTCTTTCGGCGAATGTGGCGCATGAGATGGTTTTTGATGACGTGAGAGTAATATACTTGCTGAATTAATGGAACAATCTGTGCTGCAGTTTTCCCATGCCTAACGCAAAATTTTATTGCGCATCTCTGCTCAGTTTTTCTGTCTACTTAATACGAGTCCATTTTTACATTACGACAGCAGACCGAGCGCAACAAGCTCGTGCATTGCGTTACCTAGGAATCCCACAATCAAAGGATAGCATCGTTTGTTGTAATAGAAAGAGCAAAGGAAGGTGATTCTAACGATATATAAGAGATTGGTAATTCTTAAAAGAAATAAACACGTAGGACCATTAGTCTGAGAAATTTATGATCTATCCTCGTATATCGAACCCAAACGTATTTTATTTGAATTCAGAATGTACATATACTGCGAAGCGGTACCCAGAATTTCCCGAAATTGTTTTATTCTGACCGAACCGTAAGAGGTACGAAGTTTTGCCGATAGATGATGTTAGGGGTACGTCTCAGCTGTAATTCTGCCAAGCGGTGTCATCCTATGTCCACGTGATTTTGAGTTTCAGCTGTTTTTGTCACTCTTTGTGTTGGTCGTGTTGCGATTCTTGATATTAAAGCTGAAGAAAACTGTGCCTGAAACCCACAGACTTTTGGAAGAAAACTGTGCCTGAAGGAGGCTTTTGGAGAAGAAGCTTTAGGCCAAACCCAAACATTTGAGTGATTTAAGCATTTCAAAGATGGTCGGGTGTCTGTGGAAGACGACAGGCATTCTGGTCGACCGTCAACAAGCACAACTCTGGAAACGATCACGAAA